>JAXQGX010000249.1:0-42379 GCA_037040455.1 Irpex sp. P115-07
TCGAGCGCATCCTCTTTGGTACCGAAAACCGCCCCGGCGAGGGCGATCCTGTCTATAGTGGAGAAGGGCGCAGCAATCGCGGTCAAAACATTTGCCGGATTATAGCCTGCAAGAAATTCAAGCACTCTGCGGAGCTGGTCAGCGGTGGAAAATTTAGGCATGGGTCAAGCTCCTTACTCTGAGGAGCCTGCGTCGTACGACAACATCCTTAGGCTACGGTCTCCTTCTGGTAGCCCTTTGTTTACTACGTGGGCATCGCCATATCGCTCGAAATAGGTGCGACTGACCGTTAGGTGGCATAACCCAGGCAGGCAACCCACGATACGATGAAAATCATCGAGATTCACAGGACGGCTAAGGTCATACATGACGAGACATTGTATAAAGCTCGCGATTGTCGGATTCTCCTCCAGGAAGTGTAGAAACCTCGGGACGACTACCAGATAATCCTCTACACCTTTGTGGGTCTCGGGTAGCTGGATGCACCGATACAGGTGAGGAAGAGTTATAGCGTGCCATCGACGACACACTAAGGCACATGAGTGCCAGCTCCCGTGGTTGACGTTGCCCGGGGGTAAGCGTAGTCGAAAATCGTATGTATCGCCGAGTTCCTTGATTATACTGTTCAACATCTCGTCTGGTAAGTCCGAGATGGTCAGTGCGTGTTGAGTACGTTGAGGCATGGAGTGCGATGAGCTCGAAGTTCGCTCATCGTTCATCGCTGTGAACTATTGTCCGTCGTAAGTAGCTGATTTATGCGACAATAAGTACGAGCAGTTGCAAACCTATTCGCAGGGGTTGTCCGTCGACGCTAAGGCGAGGTAAAAATCCGGGCAATGTCTCTGCCTGACGCGGTGGCGGTAAGAGGGCAAGCCTGAGTATACAGGCGGCAGAGGCGCCTTGCAATGTGTTTCACCGTAACTGAAACACATGTAGTACGTATGACGGATACTAGTCCAGTCTCCAGCTAATTATAAGTGCGATACATGTGCAGCCCGCCTTTTTGGCGACTCTACACACAATAGGAAAGAGATATTCTACTAAGTTTATGTTGCCCAGCTTCAAGTTGGCTTGAATGAACGAGAAGACTCGCAGACTAAACGGTTCCGCGAAGTACCATGCACACCTTTATCTGCACCCTAAGCCTAGAGGGCAGCGTTCTCTACCATCGAGGCTGTTCTAAATTAAGTTCCTAGAACCTTGCTCTTGTCCGCTCCTGGCCACATCTTGCCCCATACACAAGCAACGTCGCTGCACCGCCTGTCGCCAGTTGAGTCGCAAGCTTGCAAGACGTCTACAAGATTAGATAGCTCAGAACGAATGTAATCTGCCGTAGCTTTCCGCGATTCCACTCCGGAGTAGGGCCATGGTCGCTTAACGCGTACATCGATCATGATAGACCGAGCATAGGTGAAACGACCACTGATTTCGCGCAGCCTAGACCAATCACATGCAGAAAGAAGACCCACATTGTAGGACTCCCATCCCGCCTCGAAAAGGTACGAGAGATGTACAACGGTGTCATTGGCTATCCAGGATACGATCTCGAGACCCAGGGACCAACTCTGGGAGAGCCACGAACGATAAGATGGGTTGCGACGGATGGACTGTGGGAAAGACTCGGAGAGTTTCAAATGAAACCCATGGACGAGAGTGCATGCTTCTAAGCCTCTGCGCAGTGGTTCAAGTATTGGACCTGAACAGAGTGAGAAGAGGAAGAGCTAACATTTTGCAACTTTAGAATCGGAGACGTACCAGGGATACCATCGGCGTACTTCTGTAGCTCGCACGAATACACGTCAAAGTTTATGTGCAGTTCACGGACGGTTTTGCTCGACATATAAATGAGCTGCCCCACCATCTCGCTCTTTGAGTCTTCCGCGCTCTCCGGCGGGAAGTGTAAGGTAACGATGAGGCAGCGGAGGTGGGTTAACAGACCGATATCACGCAGATATTGCGGAGTGCGAGGATCGAACTCAAGGCCTACAGTCTCCAATTCATGAACTTGTAGCTCTTGCTCGCGACGTTGGATAGGGAATTCGACCACATCCTCTTTGTTACCGAAAACCGCGCCATTGAGGTTGATCCTATCTATCGTAGAGAAAGGAGCGACAATTGCTGTGAGAATGTTTGCAGGGTTGCAGCCTTCAATTTGCTGGCTGCAGGAAGAGTTAGTGGAGAATCCATCTAGGCATAGACTCGGCTCTCTACCTGTATGTGTAATATACCAGCGTTCCTAGGCTGCGTTCTCCTCTGGAGGGTTCGTGTTCCGCGTAAATGCCGTTATAGATCATAATATCCGCCAAACTGAATTCTAGGTAATATAATCGTGGTAATTGGCTCACGATACGATGAAGATCATCAATATCCACGGGGTAATCAGGATACTTGAAAATGAGACATTGTATAAGGCTTGCCAGGGCTGGATTCTCCTCCAGGAAGTGCAGAAATTTGGGAACGATTTCGTAAGCATCATACGAGATTCCACTGCAACTTGTCGGGATTCGTATACAACGAAGCAGATGTGGGAGAGTGATAGCGTGCCATCGACGACAGACCAAGGCACATGAGTGCCAGCTCCCATGGTCGAGGTCAACGGAGATGTACAGTCGTAGATTGTACGTCCCGCCGAGCTCCGTGATGATACTGTTCAATATCTCGTCTGGTAGGTCTGAGATACTGAGTGTGCGCTCGGTCCCGAGGTGCGATAAGCCTAAAGAGGGCTCGTCATTCATTGCTACTACATACAAACACTCATTAGCCTCTTCACATAACGATAGCCGATAGTAGTTTACCTTGCAGTAGGGCTTGAGACACAAGGCGAGAGAGGTTGATTGCTCGGCGACTGAGTCAGTGCTAAATCAGTGGTGGCAGGAAACAAGAGTCGTCGGCCTCTCTTGCTTGTTAGGTTTCCCACAGTATGCCACGTGCCAAAGTCCTCCGAAATGCACCGTGTCTTACGCCGATAGAACAGATGTTTTGTGGTTATATGTAACTGAGAATGATAGAACAGCCTAAGAGGGATACAGAATTGCGAAAGGGTATCAAGAATGGATGTACACTACACAAAAACAACAAACCATAATACCAAGAGTCCGTACTAATAACGAAGGCTACAGAAGAAACTACAAGCACACCACAGTGCAGTACGACAACGAGCATATACTACAACAACGAAAGGTATCGGCCTCGATGCGAATGTATCATCGAGAAGTTTTAGGATCCAAAGAGCATGAACCTGCACGGCATCGAAAAGCGAAGAGACAAGCGAGAACAAGATAACGTATGGAGATCCGCAAGCTAGCTAATAATGCAGCACGTTTTCTGCACATCATGTGAATAACGAACGCCGGGGTGACCATAAGAAGAGGCTCCGTGTGGTAGCGGTGCGGGTCCTACAGGCTTACAGTTCGCCCCTCTAGCTTTTTTCTTGGGTGGGTTCGGTGAGACAGGCATTGCGGAAGGTGCCACCTGGGATGATGTACCAGGTAGAGATTGGGACGAGTGTGACTCCGTGGAAGGAGGGAGATATGGATTATAGACGTTGTTGCCATGGCCAAAGGATGAGGGAGCAGCGGGTGGGTAGGGACATCCAAAATCCGATGGAGGTCCGGAAGGGCAGTACGAATGCGAGGTGGTCGAGGAAGGTGGGGATGGCCAGGAGGGACACCCTTGTGTCGATGGACTGAGTGACGACACATGTGATGTGTATGAAGGTGCAGACGACGGTGAGGGCATCATAGGTGAGACGGTGATGTTAGGTGCCAGGTATGACGACGCGAGCGGGGGCGGTGCGAACGCGTCTGTGGCGGGGGACGCTCCATGCATTCCCCAACCTGCGCTGGGTATTGGGATGGATATGGTGGCAAATACATCGCCGTTAGAATTGGCAGAGTCAGAACCGTCTCCCGTAGTTTGTGAGCCATAGGATGGCTCGGGGCTGTATTGACATGAAGAAGATTAGTATTTGTAGCCCCTTCGATGGATAGATGGAGAACTGACAATGATTGTCCCCATGCGTTGTCGTCTTGCGAAGAGATAGGGAGGTATAGATCGACGGACATGTTGAGGGCGGGGATGTGCTGAGCTGACTCAATGCCGCTTCGTATTTATACTTGGGATGCAGATACGAAGAACAAGGTCGGCTAGGCAGTGCGACCGCACTTACACGTGTGCACTGCCGCCGGCGTCAAAACGTCACCCACCGACTTGAAGAACACCAAGCGCGCACGGGGACAGTGCAGTTCCTCTTGTTCAAAAGAGTCCGATATACCATGCGTCGGGAGCGTGTTTCTGCTAACTGCTGTACCGAGACGTGGGGGTGACGTAGAAGCAGACGAACACTCAACGGCGAGACTCGCTGTGCGTGCATAGCAGTCGCCACATGTTTGCTGTATGCCTTCTGCTACGCGAAATGCAACTCGTAGTCAGGATTAGCCTTGAGTAATGGCATACGTCCTATACGATTTGAAGTGAATTAAAAGGTGCTTCGCTGTGTACGAAGTCGGTACGAACGCACCTCCAAAAGCCCGATTGCCAACTCAAGAAGAGTACCCGCGATGACGAGCATAGCGAGAAGCGATATCTGGACTTCGTGCAGGGTGGCTCAAGATCTGGGGTGTACATGAATTAGGAACCAGGAATATGGGAATGCCAGATGAAGCTCCGACGGTGTAATTAGTCTCAGAAGCGTCTATAGCATCAAGGATGGTCAGTATATTCGAAGTCTAGACTGAGCAAGCTATAATTAACACCGGCACTTACGACTCACCTGCGGGCGATGGACGACGGCGGTGCAGTGTATTTCACTGGAAGAGAGAGTGGGATAGTAGACGCCATGGGTAGTAGGAACTGTGGAGAAGTGGCGGTACAGGTTTGCGATAGGTACGTTGTCCACGTTGTTTACGCAAGTCACCTTATAGAAATGGCTAGACGAATATGCACCCGTAGAGTGTACCTATCTGATCGTGCGTTCCGTTCCGTGAAAGCACAAACGCAGAAGAGAAAGTGGTGGATCTTGGACGACCGTCGGTCTGACGCGTCTGAAAGGTGATTAGGTTCTCGAGGCGATGCGAAGCAAACAAGAGCTGACGCAGCTCTGTCTGTCAACCTTTGCCCTTGGTCGAAGAAACCGAATAGAATATGTGTATTGGCTACATTCAGCTGCTCTGCGGACGAAGGCAACTCAGCGCGAGCGTGACTCGTGAGCAAGCCTGAAGCCAACCAGGCTAGATCATTCGTGTGCCAACAATAGTCGGGCATGACTTCTTCCTGACAGACGTGAGAGTGAGTTCCTAGCACAGCGTACGGTGGATAGTACTCACCTAGGCCTGCCACAAAAGGACGTATACGGTTTCATCTGACTCAAGTCGCTACCCCAGAAGAACCTGCAAGGGTCAGGAAGGAACATCCAGGGTGATAACACAGACACATCATCAAGACACTGCGCGAAGACCAGCCAATGATCAGCGAACGTATTGGGCGCAAACCTTCTTTAGCAGACGAAGTCTTTCCAAGTACAATCGTGAGCGGTACAGTACACCTGCGGACCAGTCGTTCGGGCCTCCGCAAAACATCGAAAATCTCGATGGAACGGTGGAGACATCGCACGCCCTCTGGAGTCGCCATGCAGCCAGCTTGGGAGTTTGCCCGCACGTTGGCCAATGGTGACTGGTAGGGGCGTGACATATGTGTATACCGAAGTCGCTCGTCGTCTGTGCGATAAGTTGTAGGGAGGACCGGCATAGACGTCATGGTCAGCAGCTGTACACTGCAAAAGACAAGGACAACTATGCACTTTCTTCCTGAGGGCGCATGCGAATGAGTTCCGAGGACAATAATACATGTGGAAAACTCACATACCCGTCAAGACAAGACGTGTCCTGGTCTAATCTGGCATACCTGGAGGCAGATGCTGTTCGTGGAAGAACGATGACAGTCTTGGGGAAAGAACGTGGGGAGGGGCAAAGCGGAACAACAGCTGACTGCACAGGCCACACGGCGTGCAGCACATCATAGAATGAAGCAAGTATCGTTGGGCGCAGACCTTCTCAAGCAAGAGAGCATTTTCGAACTCGAAACACGACGTCCTCGCGGTACATGATGGGCGTAACGAGTCATCCCGCACCAAACTGCGCAGGTGGCCACAATCCCCAACGCAGCGCAAGCGCTTACATAAGCGACCAATTCACGTGGTATGATGATCTGGACAGTGCGAAATGGGCTCTGGCGGAAAGTTGAGGGGACGGCGGAGGGGAAAGCAGCTTTCGACTCTTTCATGTACTACCACCACCTGGACATGTCATGCAGACGATATGGTTTCCTGCACCCGTCTTCGTTCTATTTCGCCGTCTCGTAAACGTCGTTGGCACCCTCTCGATATCCCACCAGTACTTCCTGCAGACTCCGACCAATAAACAGGACAAGCCATCGAAAGTCGACGATCATAGTTGTGCCTGGAGAGTGCTGAAGAACTGGGGATGGCTAGCTTGGGCGAGTAGAGAGCTTGCGGGGACGAGATTTAGTCTGGCCGTTGAGGGGGATGCAAGTGCGCCACCGCCCTTCCCACCCGCCCCTCGCAGGCAGCAACGTCCGCAGACTTCCCGTACTCCACCAATGCGACCACGTCAAGATCGACCATCGGACACTATCCATAAACTAATGTACAACCCAACACTCTACGATCCCGTGCGCGTTCCCCGCCACCCGATAGTCCTATGCCACGGTGAGCATGGTTACCCCACTCTCCCGAATCTACTCTAAACCAACATAGGTCTTTACGGCTTTGACGTTCGAGGACCCTCTGCGCTCCCTATTCTTCAGAAACAATACTGGTCGAACGTACTCTCCATCGTGCGCGAGAAGCTGGGGGCAGAAGTCATCGTCACCAGCGTCCCGTCTACAGGCTCCATTACCTCACGGGCGCAGAGCCTCAACGACGTCTTGACCAAGAAGGCCTCTGGTCGCTCTATTAACTTCCTTGCGCATTCTATGGGTGGTCTGGACTGCAGATACCTCATCTCTCACATCAAGCCGACAGCATATACGCCAGTGTCTCTGACCACCGTCGCTACTCCACACCACGGAAGTCCGTTTATGGATTGGTGTTCGGTTCGTCCGCATATACTCTGCCCGTGACGACTATCAAACTCACTTCCAAATGTAGGAGAACATCGGCATAGGTAAGCTTGCTCAAGAACAAGCAGCAGCAGCACTCGCTGCCAACGCGTCGGGCAACAAGCCGCCCGAAGGCAAAGAGCAGTCCTCCAAGCCTTCCATGCCACTCTCCCTATCTTCTTTACCATCATCATTCACCACCCTCCTCCTTTCCTTACTGGACTCACCGGCCTACGCCAATCTCAGCACGAGCTATCTGACGAACGTGTTCAACCCCAACACACCCGATGACCCACGTGTACGCTACTTCAGCGTTGCCGGTCGCCTCAGCAGCATGAACATCTGGCATCCCTTGTGGTTGCCCAAGATGGTTCTGGACGGGTACGAGCAGAGGCAGATGGAGCACAGACGGGAGACATGGCGGTACGAAGACGGTGGCGAGAGGTGGGGCAACGACGGTTTGGTGACGGTGCAGAGTGCCAAGTGGGGCGAGTTCTTGGGGATTCTGGAGGAGTGCGACCATTGGGAGCTACGAGGTGCGCGTGGTATCGAGTTGGACTTGTGGAGCGGAGGAGGGAGTGGAGAAGGTAGCAATGGGTGGTCGCTGGGGGATTGGGGTCGGTTTGTCAGAGCTTGGAAGAAGGAGGAGAAGAGGGCGAGGGACGTCGGAGCTACGCTTAGCGAGAGGCAGGAGAAGCATCCGGAGTTTGACGCAGCGAAAGCACGAGCTCTAGATGAGAGTGTCCAAGAGAAGGAGAAGGATCATGGTGTCGCGGACGAGGTCGTCAAAGCGTCCACTGAGAAGCTCTCTGCCGTCTTCGATTGGATAGTGGACCAGGTTCCTGTGCGCAGCTCGTCCAGCTCAGAGTTAGAACCCACCCGAGCCCAAGCTGCATCGTCTCGCTCGAGCGAACGTACAAACGACGGAGAAGCGAAGAAGTCCCAGACTAGGAGCGATTTGGCCACGAAGGCGGACTTGGAGCGGTTTTACGTGGCGCTGTGTAGGAAACTCTATGACGAAGGGTTATAGGTTCGGTTTGGGATTGTATGATTGTATTTTTGTGAGTACGGTACAGCCTCTGTCGCGATCGTTCAGAGATATATTGACCTTGGTTTCTGACACGTTTCACAGAGTCGTTCAGGTCTGGTCTTCAATGCATCTGATTTGCTCGGGGGAAAGTCATATCATCTTTGAGTACGCTCGATCGTCAGATGATGCACCGACGAGATGTCATTCCCACTGACTCTACCTACTCGTGCACCCATTCGCTTTCTTCTCGTCGGTCGCAAGCTTTGAAAAATTGAAGACAGATACCCTTGGAGCTTGACGCGAGTTTGGCATGCCGGAATCACGTAACGTCGTGAGTACGTGTCGGGTTTACGACCTAAGCCGGGTCCTTCGTTCGGTGCAGATGCTCACGAAACGCTGCTAGCGATTCGATGGCGGCACTACGTGACGGCAGAGGTTGCAACAGCCCGCTCTATTCATAGCTCTTCGCCAGTGAATTGAACGTATCGGTCATCATGCGCAAGGCTTTAGAGGTGTTCAGCAACCTCGCTACGATATGGATATGCGCTAACTGCGTTCGCCGATGTCTATTAGGCAGCTGGCCATCGTAAGTACGCTCTCGTCGATGCGACCGAACGCTGCGTAAGTCAGTTTGATGCGGAAGTGATCTGTCAAAAGCATGTGGTGGTGCACTGCCCACCTTGGTCCTTTCCTCCATCTCTACTGTACCGCATCACTACCAGACGCTCCCATCAATTTAGGATCGAGCCAAGCGTGTTTGCGGTGCACGTCGCACGGACGCGAACTGGGGCTCATATGGAAGAAGTTCGCATGCCATTGACAATAGAGAGCTTACCCACTGCGAGACGCGTTGAAGGTGAAGAATGTAGAATCGTTGTCTGTTTGTGGCCACCCTTTCTTTCCTATAAGGTACGTACTTCATCATCTTTAGCCCGCCTATAGATTCGGCTTACCGCGAGGCAGATAAGCTCTTACGAGTTTATACATCATCTCATCTAAAATAATCGGGGCCCTTGACGACCAGGACAGTTGTCGTGAAACGCGTTGTTACCACCATCTTTTCAGGTTAGTCTTTGATTGCAAAGGTAAAACACGAGGTCACCAAATGCCGGCCTCGGAGGCGGAGGCGTATAAAGACGATGGACGGCCTTTGACAGATCCTCAGCTCTAGTTAGCCCACCCCCTCTTCTATCCTCCCTCGCATCTTTCGGTCGGACGTACTGAGTACTCCGCTTTGCGTTGACGCAGCACACTCACTTGTCATTCATTATTTCGCTACTTGCAACTACTCGCTCGCTCTAGTCTTCTCTCACTCATCCTCACGACCTACTTTTTAATCTACTCGCAACAATGAAGTTCGCTACTTTCGTTTCCCTCGCCGCCGCCATCATCACGGCATCGTTGTCCGCCCCCGTCAGGAGAGACGTCCCCGACAACCTCATCCCTCAGTTCGGCCATGCGACTGGTTTGAACCCCACCGGCACTGGGTGAGTATAATCCGTGTATTCTTGATCGGACCACATTCTAATATAGTCTCGTAGTGATTGTGATGGTATCCCCAACGCCCAGGGAGTCCCCATCAAGATTCCCTGCTCATGCCCTGGTGATTTCAACGTGTTCAAGCAGGTTCGTAGCCTTCGCATCATCAACTATACATTGCATTGGAACTTATCAACTTCATTCTCAATTAGAAACTCAACGCGAACGTTAACGCTGGCCACGTCCTGAACAACCCAAGCGTGGCCATCTCCTTCCCCACCGACAACTCGAAGGCATCCCAGCACGCTCGCATCAACGCTGCTACGGTTACACTGCAGAACTTGAACGGACCAGGTGTTGGTTGCCCTGTTGTGTCCACCACCTTCCAGGCCCAGGACAAGGCTATCGACGCTCAACCCGATGCCCCACCCGCACCCGCACCTGCCCCTGCTGCCCCTGCTCCCGCCCCACCAGCTAACAACGCTGCATCTGGCGCTGCTGCCGGTGCACCTTCCGCCGCGCAGATCGCTGCACTTGCTCCTGATCTCGGTGCCGCTGCCGGCAAGAACCCCGACGGTGTTGGTAACTGCGACGGTGCCGTCATCGGTGGCAACGGCGCGCCCGTCAAGGTTCCCTGCAACTGCCCACCGGACCGCAACACCTTCCTTGCTGCTTTAACCAAGGACGTTCAGGCTGGCCACGCTGTCAACAAGTACGCATAAACTTCCCTCACGTTGTTCCCGATCTTGTAAGACTGACTGTTCATTCTTCTTCTAGCCCTACTGTTGCTGTCAGCTTCCCCCTTGGAAACTCCAAGCCTGAGCAGGCTGCACGTATCCAGGCCTCCCTCGTTGCCCTCCAAAACTTGAACGGCCCTGGTGTCGGCTGCCCCGCCGCTGCGACGACGCTCTCCGCTCAGCTCGCTGCGGCTTTGTCGTAAACCGGTTGAGTCGAGTCCATCACATCCCTCTCCTCTCGCACTCTCTTGATACCCCTGGGTGGCGACGATTCCCTCCCGATGCATTAAATTATTGTTGCTTTATGTAGATAGTCAGGTCTGTTGTGTATGTGTGACGAGCGAAATTGAATGACAAGGTGCTAGACACCCTCCTTTCCGACTAACATTCTCGTCAAGTGTGATCTCGATGGTGAAAAGGGTGTCAACTATGATGTCTGTATGTTCTGGCCGGTACAGTATACATGTTATACACGGTGAGATCTCTTTGAGTAGTCCGTCTACTTATTGTCCCCCTTTCGATAGGTGTTTACGAATCCAGTCAGCCGTGTCCTCTGTTACGTTCCACCCGACATTTATCGAAGGAAGATTCCAACTGGGGTCAACGCCTGCGTCGGACAGATCTCCCTTAGTGACATTGTAAATAGAGAGTGCGGCGAGGCCCATGTAGGTATGATATGGGTCTGATCATCTGTTAGTCAAAATCGTTCGTCAAAGAAGAGACGTGGCTTACCCGGCTGAGTATCTGGCACCTTGCATATGCCGCCAAACTGGAACTGACATCGGTCGAGGAAAGCAGCAAGGGCAGTCTGATTGACTACTTCTCGTGCGCCAAGGAGCTGAACGATGCAAAGTTAGGTCAAAGGAACAGGCTCTGGATCATGAACGTGGAGATCTAACTCACTTCTAGAGAAGCGCCACACCAGAAACAGTAGCAAGTGTCCGCGATCTTGTTCGTCCGCCCAGAGAACCCACCTTCCTGTTGTTGTATCTGCGACAGCCACCGAATGGTGGTCTCACGATGCCGAGTAGAAACATGTTCGACAACGGATGGTGATCGGGATACAAGGGCAAGAGATGCCAATGCACAGTACGTCGTACCGCCTTGTGGTGATGGCTCATCATTAAGTGCTCGCGAGAGATCGAAAGATGTATTGCCTACCGAGGGCTTCACCGTATGGGGTTTGACCGTACCCGCCTTCGTAGCTCTGAGATGTTGTGTATTGAGATATGAGACTTGGGTCCATCGAGCTTTGGTACGTACCTCACAGGTGTGGATGTAGGCAATGGCTTTATCGATGTCTACACCAGACCAATCATTGATCATGCTGCTGATGGCAAAAGCGCAGTACAGAGGACGCAGATCTGCTTCACTACTAGAAGGGGTGGCTCCGAAGCTTTCACGGTCAGGCAACATCAGTGGGGTATCAGGGATGAATATCTATCTGAACTCGCTGACCTTCCATCTTCTCTCTGACATGCCTTCAGAAACTTGACAAGTCCGGGACGCTCAAGGTGCGTGAAGTCATCCCGAAGGATCGCCAAAGTCAGAAGTGCAGTGTATGTCATGATGAGGTTCGGTGTATCAAACTCTGAATAGTCTTCCTATCAATATCAACAGGGAACAAGGATAGTTATAAGCAGTCTAACAAGGATCGAGGATTGAATATGACACATACCGAGAGTTGTATTGGCTGGACATCCTGCTCGCCAGTCATATAGGTGCTGCCTTTGAAGCCTGTCCCGTATACTCCGCCTACCGCGTCGGAGTAGCCTGTTAGAATGACTGAGTAACATGACACGATGAAGGAACAGACTCGATTGTTGTTCCCAGATCCACTCTTTCCATGACTGGAGATCAATCTCTGTCGTCGCTGTGTTGATGGTCCCCATAATATCAAGACTTCCCAGCGTATAGAAGCCTATGGCCATACTAACACAAATATCAGCTGTAGTAAAGGATCTAAACTAAGTCCTTTTATCTCCTCCATCGCACTCACCGGGAAGCATCGGCTTCAGCTTGGCTTGGAGGTAGGCCCTGCATACATCGTGCACAGTGCCCGCTATGGCCTTTTCTGCCTAATTTTCCGAGCTTCAGGTGGAGTTCGTCTACACCTGCTGATGCCATCCTTTGATTACAGCGTGCTATAGTACGCTCAAGTCGATAATAAGGTATCAACTTCTGAGAACCTGAGCCACGCATACATATATGTCAGCCTTTTTTATACCGAGAGACGTATATTTACTTACCGCAAACGGCAATCTACAAAGCAATCGCTCTGAATGTCTTGGTGGTAGCTGGTAAGTATACCGTCCCCGGGAGAGCACTAGGCAGGCGCTACTATATTTCACGCACACGTGACACTCATTAGGCCAGTCGGGCGTCTTTACGCCACGCGAACTTTCGTGGCAACTCTCACCAACCTCCGGGTCTCTGTCTTTTTCCTTTGTCGTCACCCGCTTCAGGGTATGTCGCGGAGGTCTGAGAGAATCAAGCGAATCCGTACAGGCAATTTCATTACTCCACGTAGTGATTTCGTCTCCCCACTCGGTGGAGATGCCTTCGGTGGTAGTCACCCTGAGCTCGACCTACAAGAGCTTCCTACTAGGAAGACCTCTTCTAGGAAGATTCCTAATCGGGATGGAAGGCTACATCGGATGCTAGACATGCCCATGGACGTGGTATTGGAGGTACGCCATCATAGCGAGCATCGGGGAGACTTGTAACTAAGAGTCAAGTGGTTGTGGCGTCCATCCATATCTCCATAGATTTGTGGGTACTTACACCCTCAGGATCTCTTACATCTTGCACGAACGTCCAAAACTTTTCATGAGCTGTTCATGAGTCGCCGAATGTCACCCCTATGGAGGACCGTCCTGAGCAGTGTTGGCAGGGGCCTCCCGCCATGCCCCGAAGGTGTCAGCGAACCTTTGTATGCTAGTTTTGTGTTTGATCAACACTGCAATGTGAGCCAGAATGGATAAATTCCCAGACATCCCAACTAATCATTATTATTCCCTGAAGATGTGTTGGAAGAACAACTGCCAAAGCCTGTATACGACATGCATGGTGCGATTATGCGACGAGTGCAGGTACGAACGGTGAGTCGGCGAGATATACTATTCTTTGTATATTCACGGAATGAGCTGCAAAGGGAAATAAGAGCTGAAGAATCTGACTTTGACCAAGCTGCTATGGAAATGATCAAGCCCCGTCAACTCAAAGACCTTGTCCCTGTCGTCCGCACCTTCCAATGTAAGCTACTCGTCAATTTGCGTAGCGAAGCATGACTGCTAATACGGCGGTTTCCTAGATAAGCCAATGTTCTACAAGCCGGCACTCACCAAGTTCTTGGCAGCTTTGAAAAAGGCGCCTGCCAACGAGCGAGAAGCATTTCTGGCCATGACGGAGAGGTTATTGTTAGCACGGAAGAAGGTGAGCCCTCTCGGACAAACAGTACCCATTACTCATATCTCATCAACCTAGAGCTCGAGGGCTATGCGGGATTATATCTACGTCGCCAAGTCCTCACGCAGAACTCAAATAGAGGAGTGGCAAATTGCGCGGGAAGAGGAGTTAGTGTTAATTCGGTTTGTAGCATAAATTATTTAACCCGCACACATCTTCTAGGATCATAAAACGACTCAAGGAGGAAGGCTACGAGCCAGAGCTCACCTACATGAAAAAGCACAAGCCTGACGCGTATCAACGCTTCCGGGAAAGTTCCGCAGTGAATCAGCCACGCCCTCTGACGGATAGAAGTAGAAATACCATTTTATTTCTCTCGTGACTCGGCGCTGACATTGTATCACTCAGTATGGGATACAATCAAGGACGGTCTCCTCAAAACGATGCGAGCTACCAGGAAAGAACGCTTGTTTGAAGTGAAGAAAGCTGTTTTATTGGAAAGACTCGGATACGTATCTAGGTACATTGAGGATACCGCCGCTGCCCGCTGTCCTCCCTCGAGGTTACTCTCTGTGTTCCAGGGGTCTACGAATTTCTCGACCGAGATGCCCACGAGTTCAATGCCACGAGTTTCGTCCGGTTTCTGCATGAAGCAGTGCCGCCGTACAGGGCTACGTACGAAGAGCGTGTCCGAAATGCGCTCGGCGCCATGGTCAGGGGGGTACTGTCTATACCGGCAGAAACGGACCCCTTCGAGCTTGCCGTTGCGACGTGGCTCAGCTGCATTCACTGCCAGAAGGTCTTCACTCTTCAGCAAGTGCCCAAGCATTCGAGATCCTGCTCAACCCTACCCTACTATCACAGGCCTGAGACTCCTCCTCCTCAGGAGCTAATCCAAGATGTGATACCCAAGCCGATTCAATCGGTGTTACTTGAGAAGTTATCCCGGGGTGTGTCATCTCCGCCTTGGGGTGGGGACTGGCGGCGTTCCCAGAGGGGTCTACAAGACGGAGCTGCAATTGTCGAAGCTTGCGGGTTCGACGCGAAGACCGCTACTATCGAGGATTTGGATCGAGGCTTACGTGCACAAATCACGGCTCTTACGAAATTCCAGTGATGACCTGGCGCAGTGCGGTACGCTTTCACATTATGCATGATCGATCAAATGGACGTATAAATACTCTTGCAGATACATCATGCTGGCACTATGCACTCCTCAAGAGGGCCCGAATTCGAGCGGGCGGACGAAGGTGTAGTTGAAGCGGCGAATCCGTTTGAAGCAAAGGCCGAGGAGGTACACTTGCATACGTGGGAGAGCCGGTTCACGTACAAATGTGGGCGTTGTAGCGAAGTGCAGCGGTCCACCAAGGCTAGTGTCACCAAGCACCTCCAGGAACGGTGAGTGAAGAGCCACTGTTGACGGCTCCTCCATGCCAGTGACTAAAGTACTTCTATAGCCATCATGTCGACGAACCGACGGAAGAGGATTGTATCGATACGCAACCCTCTGTTATGCCGCCTGGTACAGTCTACCTATTCTCGAATCGGGCCAGGCAAGTGATGAACGCGCGTGTTGAATACTGCTTGGAGGTCGGCATTGGGAGAATGTACGATATCTCAGAATCATCATGACAACATTTTGCCCGTCAAATTGTACGTATTCACCTATCTGCTTCCCCGTCCAACAAACTCTGCCATCATTACGAAAAGACTAAGTATACTCTCCAATGGGTCTTCGAGTTACTTGTCAGTATTTGGTGGATACGGCGTTCAAGTTCGTGGGAACAGCTCTGGTAATACGTACTCGTAGAACTTTAGTTGCTCACCTTCTCTTCTTTCCGTAAAGCAGTTGACAGCGACCCATGACCCCAGATTGAAGAGTGAAGACTACTATGCTCAAGCAAGAATGACAGCATAACCTATCTGAGGAGCATATGTGGTGTAGACTGTACGTGTCGATTCTCATGTGACTCCTTAGTGGCTCACACACTCACGTCAGCTCATCCTGGACGAGCGCAGGTACAAGTCTCGAACAATTCAAACGAGTAGTCCAAGAACTAGTATACACGATTAAGGATGGTATTCAGCTAGTGAGTTGGCATTTTTATGGTGTGTCCGCTACTCGAGCTCATTAGTTTATCCTTATGGACATACTCTTTACTTGCTCATTTATAGGTTATGTCATTCCACAGTCTAATCGTAGCAATGGTGCCACTGGTCTTGCTATTGCAACGAACTCCGTGGTGGACATGGCACAGCTATTCGCTGATTGAACCACACATTCATCGGCTGCATTCTCGCAAGGTTGACGCTGACATCATTGGGGTACGTACATAAATCCAGGCACATTCCGGCTAGTATGCCATTCTCCTACGGTACAGTTTCCCTTCATCTTCACCACCATGTGCCGCTGGTTTGCCTATCTCTCGAACTCCGAATCATGTCTACTCGAGGACGTCCTCATCGACCCGGCTCATTCACTTGCCCATCAAGTGAGCGAGCATTATCTGCCAGGGCTCCTTCATCAAGAGCCAGATGAGAATGCCAAAGCCACTGAGCAAGAGATTGCTCTGCGGAACAGGCTGTTCAATGCAGACGGCCTTGGAGTAGTCTGGTAAGTGTGTCTGGTATGGATTTGTCATCCTTATCTTGCTTACGCCGATCGCAGGTATACCACGACCAGAGCAGAATATGGCGAATGCTCAGGACCGCGTCCTACCAAGTACAAAGTCCTGCGCCAACCTCTCACAGACCCTATCTTTCGCTCCATCTGCGAAAATACCTCCTCGTTGACCGTGTTCTCCCATATCCGCGCCGCGAGCGGCGACACAGCCATCACGGAGGTCAACTGCCACCCATTCACCTTCGGGAGATGGACGTTCATGCATAACGGTGGAGTCGCCCATTTCAACAAGATCAAGCGCCACGTTGTGAACTCTATCTCTCCGGAGGCAATGGACCTTGTGAAGGGAACGACAGATTCGGAGCATGTTGCCGCATTGTTCTTTACGTATCTGGAGGAAGATAAGGGCGCGCAGGCTTGGGAGTCTGCACATCCGCTCAAAGACGTTAAGCTCGCGCTCGAGAAGGCGGTTGCGAAGATTATTGAGATACAGAAGGAGGTCGTGCCGCCCGGGACACTTGAAGCTTCGAGCTTGAACATCGCTATCACCGACGGCGAGCAGCTGCTTGCGATACGTTTCCGTAATCACGCGACTCAGCACCCTCCTTCGTTGTACTACTCGACGCAGGCGGGTGTGGTTCTGAATCGGAAGTTTCCCGGACATCCTGACAAGCACGACGATGATAACGGCAGGCAGAACTTGAAGGGGGCGGATGAGCATGGAGATCACGTTATTGTGGCAAGCGAGCCGACCACTTTCCAGAAGGAGGACTGGCATTTGATTCAGAAGAATGATTGTATTATGGTGGGGAAGGATCTGGTCGTGCAACATGAGAAGGTTAACGTACAGTTCTGAGATGGCCAATTTTGCCTATAGCTTTGCTTGATCGGAAGATGGACTCTTGTATACCAAATGTAGCTACGTTGTGAAGTATACGTATGAGATCAAGAAAAATGTGATGTGTCGAGCGTATGATACAAACAGCTTGTTCTATCAAAAAGAGAATTGCACTAGTTAACGTTACGAGTAAGCATTATGAGTGTTCGCGCGCATGGAACGTCCCAAGAAATACACAGCAAAATAAAAACCGGCAAGGAACGTAATGGTGATCGAAATCAAAGGAATGACAGGAAGTCCTTGAAAAATCTAGTCAACCAGAACGATTTCTTCGAGCTCGCCTTGGCTTGCCACGAAGAGGACGACGGGGACCGCTTCATCCAGCTTCTATTGCGATTCGAGAACGGCAGTAAGGGCCTAAGCTCCAGTTGGCTAGTGCTCGCGATAGGGGAGAGTGAGTCGCCACCACTCGACTCGGCAGAGGAAAAAGGAGGGCTGGGAGGAGAGTCAACAACGCTGACGCTGTCTGAGGGACGAATGAGGATGTCGGTGTCTTCACGAGCATTACCAAGCAGGAATAGCGAAGTGAAATCGCTGCGACTGGGAGAGCACTGCCCGGGTTGCTTGCGGCCAGGGGTAATTTGTGTGCGATTGAAGAAGAACGATTGGAGCCTCGATGTCCGAGGACGAGGGGGCCGACGAGGGATGGCTTGGCAGAATCTGCATGTCTGTTCGTTCGTGTCAAAGTGTTGGAATCGGCATAAGGGCGAGAGAGGTGGAGGAGTGATGACAGGGTAGGGAGAGGCGTCGCAGGTAAAGGCTGGAGTCTCGGGAAGTGGTTTGATCAAAATATTAGGTAAAGATTTAGGTCGTCGTGAGCTGGCTTTTCTGCAAGGTGCAAATAATGAAGGAGAAGAAGTTGTCTCCAGAGGAGGGGAAGATTGGGGTTCAGGCAGGTCCATGGGGTTTGCAGGTAGTACGGCGTCGAGCCATCTGTCGAAGGATGCTTCCATGGCTGCGTGAGCGTGGTTCATTTCTCTACGAAACCGTGTTCCATCCTCCGAGTTGCTCCAGGCGATAGCGGCTGAGACGACGCGTTCGATGCCTGTCAGAATACGCAATGATTGAACGGCGTCGTCGTAGGTCATAATGTATCGAGGTTCGTTACGGGGCGGTGCTTCGCACATGCGTTTTTGTATTTGCGAGTATACCATCTACATAATAGCCTTGAGCGTTCCCAAAGAGCTATTTGCAGCTAAAGTACGTACAATCCCTATCATCTCGTCTAATTTCTCTTTGTCAACGAGAAGGAAGACTTTGTGTAAGTTGGGCTCCATCACATCTACCAACTCCATTATGGCATCAAGCGTGGCTGTGAAGCTGCTCCGCAGCTCAGGCGGTATGTGTTGTGGAGGCGGTAAAGCTTCTTGGACGTTAGCCCCATCTGAGTCAACACTAGGAATACATAGTGAATGCACTTACAATCGACGAACTTGTCCTTCGATTCCGCAATAGCCGAGCCTGCATCACGATAGTTACGAATTTGAGTAGGAAAGAGAAAAGAACCGGTGTATGGCAGCATGGTAGAGAGCGCAACTTATTTAAAGGGGAAATATAGGCTGCCGGCAGCTGGGGAAGGGGGCATACGCCCAACCGATATTTATGTCTCTGCCGCCACAATGTCCCATCATCCCTGCATAGTCACACGTCAGATAATTTCTCGGTGTTCGTAAATTGCCTTGACAACTGAAGGTAGTATGCTTGGTTCGCTGTCTGAGAATGCGTGCTTGAAGGAGGTTTGACAATAATGGGCGTCTGGTGTGATCAGGAAGCTGGCAACAAAAAAAACGAGCTCACAAGGGAAATAAGTCAGTTAAGGATAGGAATTTGGCTCTCATTAGTATAACATCCGGATGGCATGACTCGCATAGAGAATGCGGAGATATTTGGGCCACTATGTTTCCCATATTTGCTAGCTCGTTACAACTAAAAGCCTGAGGGTCAAATCTACGCAGCAGGCAAAAGAGGGTTATTGGATTAGGTTCGACCATTCACACTTACAAGTTACAACTTTCCTGCATCACCTCCAAGCCTTTCATAAGCTCGTAAGATTCGCGTCGCTGTACTTTCTACGATTTGAATGGCCGTTGCGTTCAAGTTCAAGAAAGGAAAACGGCGCGTCAGCGCTAGCATTATGTAAGTTACCGCAATTGATCGAAGTCACAGTAAGGGTAACTTTTTGGTCATGTGATAGTCATGTGATGTAGTTGATATTGCCCTGGGCCTATCTTAGCCCGAAGGTAACCCGATAAGTAACTAACGCTGCGTACGCAGCTAGACCCGCTACCAGGATGCCTTCGCGACCATACGCTGTGAATGCATTGTACACGAAATCTACCAGTTGATCTGCAACCACAGCCTGAGGCAAAGCACATCTCTGCAGGCCTTCGCGCCAGCGGCGCTCCGGCCAGCAGCTCTGTGCGAATTGTCACGGTAATGTATGTAAATGGAACCACGTAAATTTAGATTCTGAGCCCTTTCCCAGCACTCGTGAGCTGTAAAGTGGCTGTCGACTGTACCAAGCTGGTGAGGAGCGCACAGCAGAGCAGCAAAAGGAAGGAGGTTACCACGATCACATGATTTTGCAGGAACACCGCCAGTTGAGCGTTGGACAATGCTGCCCCCTTCAACCCTAAGACCCTTCTCCCAGCTTAGACGCTGGTAGCGGGAACAAGCGCTCAATCAGATTCATCTCAGATCCCATCTACCGCTTTCGTTCTCTGGACGCGCCGGCCTTCACAACTCTTCACGGAGTACCATAACTACTTACTTAGTAGTTCTAGGGTACTACAAGTGAGTTCAGAGTCTGAATTATCCTTGCAACCTCAACTGCCTATTGTGCTGAAGCTCTGACATAGTAGGTCCTTGAATTTGTTCAAAACACAAGAGCTTTGTCAACAGTCGCGACGGGGTTCTCATCCTAACTTGGCAATTCTAGTCTTGGCGACTAATCATGCACCTATTCCTTGGAGAGAATCCGCGTGCGTTATACCTGATTACAGGCTCGCAAGACGAAATACAAGGTCGCCCCAGCCGAGCTCTCGTATTTCGAGCTGCGGAGGGGAAGTCGTCTCAAGCCGTAGTCGAATTTCTGCCCAAGAGCGAGGTAGATGTCACAAATCTTGTCAAGCTTTCGAATAGGATTATCAAAGGATGTCTTGGACTCATATCTATTGCAGGAGGTAGCCTAAGCGAATTGCTTGACATTTACATGCTAATGTGCCTCCTGTCTTAGACATATTTCTACCCGTTATCACGTCCGCAACGGAGATCGGGAATATACGACCCTCTGGAGGTAGACAGGAATCCGTTGCAAAAATACACGAAGTCGGTTTCTACTGTCTGACATCCTCTACTTGGGACGACTCGGCGTACTCTTATGACGTGGCTCCCAGCCCTACATATGCCGAACACGCCGACAACCTCCTTCGCGACGCTTATCGGGACCATTCCGGTTCTTCTACACCGAATACTCAGGTTTATGAGCATCCATGCATGGCCCTACAGAAGATCATTGCTGCTGGCACGTTTTATTACGCAGTTCAACCACACTGGGACCTTTCTTCGCGACTGTCACACCGTCTCAACAGGGATCCGGCTCTCGCGAAAGACATAGCCGTCTACGACGATCGGTTTGTATGGAACGAATACATGGTCCGGAGTCTCCTTGATTTTAGAGAGCGGTTAGACCCTCAAGAGAGGGAGGACCTTGATGCTTGTCAATTCATCGTAAGTCTACATAACAACTCAGTATCAGTATCGATCGCTGAGCTTTGCTAGGTGCTCGTCATTCAAGGCTACGTAGGAGTCTTCCAACTGCCACTACCCGCTCCTCCAACGAATGGCTCTCCAATAATTGCGACCATCTCGCTCATCTCTCGTCTGGGGTGGAAACGCGCCGGCACAAGGTTCAACACAAGAGGAGTAGACGATGATGGGAATTGTGCCAACTTTGTTGAGGTAATTTGGACTATTTTGAAGCCGATACATCGTGACCGATGCTTTTGAAGACAGAAACAGTGTTCAGTACAGATATGAACTGCTTCAGCTTTGCACAGGTTCGCGGAAGTGTACCCCGTAAGTCAATCTTTCTCACATTTCTTCTTCTCATGTATACCGATTATTTTGTCAGTATTCTGGGAACAGCAAGGTCTGCAAACATTTGGGCAACGCATCCAGATAACACGTCCTCAGGCTTCTCAACCTGCATTTGAACGTCACTTTCTTCATCTAATCGAAGAGTACGGCGGCGTGCATGCAATAAACCTTCTCGGAACAAAAGAGAACGAAGCGAGTCTCACAACTGCATACACACGACATCTGCAAATTGCGCGCAACACTCTGGGTGATGCCGCTAAAATCACAAACTTCGACTTCCACAACGCGGTCAAACTTTATGGCCACGACGCAGTTGTTCGCGAAGTTCGGTAAGCAGAGCATCCTACTTCTACGAAGGAGGCTGAACAGAATATCTTGCAGCCGTCAGGACGATATCACAGACCAAATAGAGACTTTCGGCTTTACCATGGCCGATGCAGCCAGCAATGAGGTTATCACGATACAAAAGGGTGTCTTCAGAACGAATTGCCTTGACTGGTAAGCTTATTCGATAAAGACTCAGTCTCATCCGTAGTATCCACCTGAACGAACTATATAGCCTGGACCGGACCAATTTCGTACAAGACATTCTGTCCAGAACAGTACTCGAACAATATCTGCTACTGATCCACAGAGAATGGGTACATATAGGCACATTGTGGTCTTACCACCGTGAACTGTGGGCAGAAAACGGGGACGCCTTATCCCGTATATATGCAGGAACCGGTGCTCTAAACACTAGCTATACTCGGAGTGGGAAGCGAACACTCGCAGGTCAGTGTTCACGTGTGATAAGCCCTCTCCTAGTTGACGTTGCCCTGCTAGGCGTGTTGTCCGATGCAACCAAAAGTGTATCGCGAGCATACATCAATAATTTCCAGGACAAGGGTAAACAGGTCGCTATCGATATGTTCCTCGTAAGTTCCCCGCTATTTTCCTCGATTTGATACGCTCACTGTCATGCATATAGGGTAATATCAGTAGCCAGAAACAGGTCACTATATTTGACCCAATACATGATCTCGTCAGAGATACTCTAGAGAAACGGTAAGACAGACTGTCATCGGCGGGAAATTCACTAACCCTCTGCAGAATATCAGAATATTCCATCACAAAGACCTGCTCCATCTTTGCTGGGACGTGGAATCTGAACGGCCGTGTAAGTGGGTCTTCTCGATGTTCCTCAACCAAGCTCACCTGTCAATGCAGGCCCCAACGTCTGAATCACTGCTACCTTGGCTGTTCCCCAGGTCTAGTGAGTACACGCTTGACTGCTCTAGACATTTCTCATCATCTCAATATTTCAGACGTACCGGAGCAAGTATTCGCCTGATTCTCCCGCCGGCCAACCACTAAACATACTGTATCTTATAGGCCAGACATTATCGCCATTGGCTTCCAAGAAATTGTTCCTCTGACAGCGCAGCAGATCGTCCAAGCAGATCCTGAGAAGAGGTACATTTTACGTTTCACGTAGGTCCTCTCTCAATAGCTCACGACTCGGGTTCTCAGGCGTATATGGGAGGCGAAGATATTAGAAACCCTGTCAAAACGTCCGAACAAGAAGAGCGAATACGTCTTCTTAAGAACTCAGCAGGTAAATTACAGATAGACGTGTATGTGATCTGCCGCTGATGCAGGATTGCAGCTGGTCGGGACTGCATTGCTTATACTGGTGAAGACAGATTTAACAGCTGTCATCCGGAATGTCGAAGCGGCTACGCACAAGGTGATTCGCCCGCCGGCTTTCTGCACGATTAGGTACTGATATCAGGTATTCTTGCTAGACAGGTTTACGTGGAATCTCTGGTAACAAGGGCGCGGTGGCAATACGACTTGATTATCATGACACCAATTTCTGCTTCATCACGGCTCATCTCGCAGCTGGACACGGAAATGTGGTTGAGCGCAATGCGGACTATCACACCATTGTCAATGGGCTTCATTTCCTCAAAGGGAAGACGATTGACAGTCATCAGTGCGTTCGATGTTCACTATGCTTTCTGTTTGCATTTGCATTACTGACCGAGTCACCGAAGGAACGTGATATGGCTGGCAGATACCAACTACAGAATTGATCTAGAAAATGAACGCGTGCGCTATCTAGCGCAAATGGACGACTACGACGCTCTGGTTGCAGCTGACCAAGTAATTATACTCACTTGATCTGACAAAAACCACCTTCTGATCTTGGTTTCGGTAGTTGCGGCAAGCCTTGGACGACGGTTCGGCCTTCTCTGGCTACGAAGAAGGTCCTTTGCTATTCCGACCGACCTACAAGTACGACTATGGCAGTGAGACTTACGATTCAAGCGAGAAACTGCGAATACCGGCATGGACAGGTACGTATTCGCCGGGGTCAGTCGGTCATCCAACTGACGTAGTTGAAGATCGTATACTATACAAGGGTCCTTCATTGAACCTGACCATCTATTCAAGAGCAGAACTGAAAGGTTCCGATCATCGTCCTGGTGAGCTACTTCTGAACATTCCTGAATGTGGTTCGGATACTGACGACACCGCCACAGTGTTCGCAATCTTTAGGGCCGAGCTCCGAGTAATAGATCATGCTAAAAGGGCAAGTCTTTCACATCTACTCCTCGAGAACGTCACCTCCACGGCACCTGGGGAGAAGTTGGACGAGAAGCTGGCTTCTCTTGCTTTTACAACCGATGACCCCGACTGTACGTCCTCTTCAGCTAAACTTAGTCGCAGCTTACGCATCGTCATTGCAGTGCCACCGCCCAGTTCAGATACCTCGGCCTGGTGGGACGGCCCAGGTTAGTGTAATGATCAGAGCGTAAAGCAGTATACTAATCCACAATATAGGTCACCCTGACGGTGTATTTGCTGAACACCTCGGTGACTCTCCCTTGAAACCGAACTTCGACCCGTTCGATTCGTCCGACGAGTCGCCGCTGCTCTCCCCATCTTCGTCTGAGGAAGACCTTTATAGCAAGCTCGCTTTGCAGGAACCTCTCGCTCCACAGCCTGTACCGGCTCGAAGGGCACCTCCGCCACCTCCGCCACGCAGCAGCAAGCCTCAGCCCAAAGATAGCTGAATATGAAATGGCGGCAGCACTTCTTTAGCATGAGCACTGGACTCGGATGTACAATACACGGATACATAGAACAAGAGAAAAAGGTCGGAATAGCGACTGCAGCTCAGATGAGGCCCTGCTTTTTGAGATCCTCGTATGTCTTGCGGTTGTAAACATTGCCTTCTTCGTCCTCGAGCTCTTCCATGGTCTCTTGCTCGAATATCTCGTTGCGACCCTCGCGCTTGAGCTTTTCGGCCACTGCATAGCAAAGATTAATTAGCAACTTGAAACGACCAGAGGAATATGATAAACAGACGTTGAAGCGCGTCTTCTATCCGCGTGATTTCGTGGAAGTGTTTCGTATTGGGGAGCCCGAGAGCACGCATACCAAAGGCATGTCTCGATTCCTAATAGAGAGCATTCATATGTCGTCATTCATGACGAACTTAACTGCGTACCTGGAAATGCCTATCAAAGTTTTTCCTGTACAACGATGGTAAGTTCCAGTGGCTGAAAAGCTACGACGACAGAACACACCTTCCCATATAGACATGGTCTGAGCAGATCTCACAGCGATACTCTACACCTAACCCATGCAGCTTGTATAGCCAGTACGGGATGGGTTTGCCGTCCCAACCAAGAGGCAGTTTCAGTGGGTTGTAAATACGCTCCTCCTCTTCCTCCTCCTCTGCACCCTCGCCCGAAGCATTTGCCGGGGTGGGAGCAGTTTTCGGCTTCGATTGTTCAAGCAACTCCTGTTCACGCTCCCTGGCTGTAAGAGAGAACCGACGCTCCACGTTTGATTTGGTATCGTTGAGGACAGGTGACAAATATGCAAGTAGTTTGGTCGTCAGATGCGTTAATAGTGCAGCGGTTCGATGTTTCGATTTTGACGAGCTCGCGTGGTCGTGACCGTTGCTCGCTGCATGTGATGACGGAGGGCCATTAGGGTTGAGAGGCGGGGCGCCAGATTCCACCTGTTTAGCTGCGGCCTTGACGTGCTTTTTTGACGTTAAGTGCGCATCATAAACTGTTTGTTTGGCATACATCTTCTGACCTGCGTACCGATAGTCAAAATCACTTCCACGCATCCGAAAGCGAAATCATGCTTACAGGCAGCGCACCATATACCTTCAACACCCTCCCCGACCTTGGCCGCACGATTCTCTTCCCAGCCTTCAATTTCACCAGCTTCCCATTGTCGAGTAAACACCTCTTCAGCTTCCCGTTGGTGGGAATCAACGTCAAATAGCGGCTGGGATCTCTTTGTGAACGATAATAGATACGTATGGAGGGCTTTTATGTACCTGACATAGACTGTCAGCGACAATCCGCTTCATGGGATGACAAAATGACACTCACAGTTCGTAGTCTCTGCTTAGGCGACAATCTTTGGGTAGTTCAGAGTGTACCGTCACAGATTGTGCAGCAAGCAGAACATCAAGATACTGCAAATATGCCAGACGCTTGCTAACGTTCTTCAAGTTGTTGTATGTGGCGAGATTGGCATAAAGGTCCAAGTACTTGCCATACTGCTCCTCTCCAGAGAAGAGTAGTGCAACGGCTAGCAGAATGACAAGTCGTGAGCTCCTCATATGTTCTACAAGGCAAAGAGCTTACGGTCGTCTGCCTCGTATTCCTCATCCTCATACTGGTCCTGATCATCGTCCAGGAACGCGGCAATTTCAAGGTCGAACCCACTGGAGACACCTTCCGGATACTTTGCGTAGTGTTCTTGTATCTTCCCTAGCCGCTTGTAGAACTCGGAAAGATCCCCCGGGTTAGTGGTAGACGACAAGAGGTCAAGTTCGGCCTTCCGTGATTCCTCGTCCTCGTATGCACTGCTTAGAGTAGCCACGCGAGCGGATATACGGTCGAGAATCTGGGAGGCCTTGTGCTCCGTCTGCAGCTTGCTCTCATGGGTGTTCTGCGGCTTCGCCAATATCGTATACAGCGCACGTTCAAAATGCTCTATTTCCTCGTGAGTCTGCCTCTGAACTTCGATGATAGAGTCCATTCCGTGGTAGGTACGAGCAAAGAGAGGTGAGGTCAAGGACGGTGGCGGTCACGGTGAAGCATGTTTTGGGCGCCTTCATGCTTGCTCTCAACGCGCGTTTCAAAGTCCGACCAGCGTAGGCTCTCTTCGTTCTTACCACTCCGTACAAAATGTCAGGAATCAACCCTGGTGACGAAGTAAGTAAAGGTTGAGCAGAAAGATTAGAAAACAGGCTGACTGGATGTTTACTACTCTAGAAACTCATCTTCGAGTCCTCAGAGGCAGTCTCTGTCGTCTCAACATTCGATGACCTTGGATTGAAGGAGGATCTGCTGCGTGGTATCTACGCTTACAGTGCGTTACAACCTCTTGCAAGACACCTCATACATTGACAAAGCTGCTTGTTAGACTTTGAAAAGCCTTCCGCTATCCAACAGCGTGCCATATTGCCCATTATCCAAGGACGGGATGTCATCGCACAAGCACAGTCCGGAACTGGTAAAACTGCCACCTTCTCTATTTCTATTCTGCAGTCCATCGACGTTACGGTCAGGGAGACCCAAGCCCTCGTCCTCTCCCCCACACGTGAATTGGCCACCCAAATCCAGTCGGTCGTCCTTGCTTTGGGCGACTATATGAATGTGCAATGTCACGCCTGCATTGGTGGCACGTCCATTGGCGAGGACATCCGCAAACTCGAATACGGCCAGCATGTCGTATCAGGAACCCCTGGTCGTGTGTTCGACATGATTCGTCGCCGAAGTCTGCGAACGAGGAACATCAAGATGTTGGTGTTGGATGAAGCCGATGAACTCCTCAACAAGGGCTTCAAGGACCAAATTTACGACGTATACCGCTACCTCCCTCCCGCCACACAAGTCGTCTTGCTCAGCGCCACGCTCCCCTACGATGTCCTCGAGATGACGACGAAATTTATGACTGATCCCATCCGAATCCTCGTCAAGCGTGATGAGTTGACTCTGGAAGGTATCAAGCAGTTCTTCGTGGCAGTGGAGAAAGAGGATTGGAAATTCGACACCCTCTGTGACCTTTACGACACCTTGACTATCACGCAAGCTGTCATCTTCTGCAACACAAGACGAAAGGTACGCATCGACGCAGCTGCGAACCTGTGATTCACGCTGAGAACCTCGTACTAGGTCGATTGGCTCACAGAGAAGATGCGGGCGGCCAACTTTACCGTGTCATCAATGCATGGTGAGATGGTCCAGAAGGAGCGGGACGCCATCATGGCCGAATTCCGGAGTGGAACTTCGTAAGTTCAGTCGAATCTCATGCATTTCTGCTTCTCATCGTTCTCGCACAGCCGTGTCCTGATCACGACAGACGTCTGGGCGCGAGGTATCGATGTTCAGCAAGTGTCCTTGGTCATCAATTATGACCTTCCTGCGTACGTGATTTGCCTTTTTGGATTCTTTGGGTCCTACTCACCCGATGTACAGCAATCGTGAAAACTACATCCATCGTATTGGTCGTTCCGGCCGATTCGGTCGCAAAGGTGTTGCCATCAATGTACGTCTCAATATCCCAATATCCCTGGAATAGCACTCACTCTAGCTTTGCTTTACCGCAGTTCGTCACCGTTGATGACGTTCGTATCCTGCGTGATATCGGTAAGTGCTGTCTCCTCCCGCAGATCCGCGTCACGCACTCACTGCCCATTCAGAACAATTCTACAGCACGCAAATCGTGAGTAGTTTTACGTCTGCCGTGAATGAATTTACTGACCAGGATTAATCGTAGGATGAAATGCCCGTCAATGCCGCAGAGCTCATTTGATGTGTCTGTTGTACACTGTATTGCTGTCGTAATATTCTTTATCTATGCTTTGACTCCCCGATGAACTACTGCATATTTCAGATTGTTCAGTACGACACTCTGAACATCAGCCCTTGTCTTTCAGTTCCAGGTTTCCCATGCTCTCAATACAATTCCTCGGACGTTAGACAGACCCGACATAGCCGGCAGCGTTGTGCCTGGGAGGGTAGAGACACTGTATGCAGCCTACGATAAGATCTGTACGTGCTCAGCTTGTTATTGGTGAGGACTTGGACCATCAGCTACTCCTGTCTTGTACCTCAATATATTCGATGTCATTGCTACGATTGAGCAGAAATTATATCGCTCGCGAGGGAGTCTTGGCTTGACCTGGATGTAAGATCCCGGTCAAGACGTCATAGGTGAGCTATGTGCAGAAAGCACAACTGGCGAGTGCCCAGTTGTTGAGAAGTGATTACACTCAGATTTATCAGTGTTGAACTCCTCAGCTGGAAGCCCCTGGATTCGTTGTGCGTTGAAGTACTAGTGACATAGACCTGGAGAGACATTTTTATTTCTTACTGTAAATAAATTTGCTCTGACTCTGCACTCTATAGCTGTGGCCAGCTTGAAGCTTCCAGTACGTTCGCTTATCTAAGCTTGTCACAAGCGCGAGCTGTCACTTGTGACGTGTCACGTGGTGTACGCGTAAATTCAACGGGCACGCTGTTTGTGTACCGCCCGCGTTGTTTCTTGAACTTCCATCTGCAACCTCCACCATCATTCCTACCCAAGCTTCTAACCCAATTCTATCCTAACGCGATACCTTCAATCCCACCTCTCCTTTCTTCCACCGACGATCCTCCACTCAATTGTCTCCATCACTACTCTCCTATCTCACGATGCAATCTCAACGACCTGGACCACTACGCGACTTACCGTTGGACCAGTTCGTCGCAGAGTCGAACCTATCACACGCCCACGCTCCCTCCTACTCACGACACCGTATTCCTAGCAATAAACGCCCCGCGTCTCCTGAAAGACTACCAGATGGCTCGCCGTTGAAGAGACGACTGCTCGCCGACGAACGGGGCATCGCGCCATCGCCGCGAACCAGCAGGCTACCATCTGTCCATTCTACTTCAATTCCGACAGGTATTAGCGGCCTTGATGGAAGGCAGGCTGATGCATCTGTCGAGCCTCCCCAACGAGCCAGAGGCAGGGAAGCGTCGCTGGATCTGCCGTGGGGTGGCCACAATGGAACCATCGCTGCTGCTCCCGCGAATCCTAGGCGGATGAGTCCTCGACTGAACCCAGCCTTGCCCATAACGCCTTCCGCAAGTAGCACTCCTCTGTCCCATTCCGGTCTTGTTCCCATACCAGAAAACTATCCCGTCGCAGCAGCTCCATCCGCCAGTGGGCCACAGTCGATGTCCGACGGCCATGGCGTGGGGTCGATGCACTATCCGGGCTTCCACATCTATCATGACTCATTGCCTGCGCCTCACGGCTCACCTCTTTCACATAACGAGCCCTCTTCGAGCGAAAGTGCTTCGGTTCAACACGCCTCGCCACAGGACAAGGAGAATATTCCACCCCCAGAAGCCCTCGCAGCGCCGTTTGTACTCAAGAAGAAGATCAGGTTCATGGACGCTTCTTCTCCGTGCACACCAGTCAAAGGCAGTTTCGCCTCACCATCCCACTACCCCGCCTCTCACGGCCTATTCACCCCCCTCGCGCGCAGTTTCCAATCCGCCACGCTGGCCAGTCCCAGCAAGCCTTCCGGGTCCGCCCAAATACTCAGCAGAACGAACTCGAGCTCGCTGGGCTCACCATTCCTTGGCTCCACCACCCCGCGGCGCACGCCAATGGACAAGTCGGAGCGAATGAACCTCCGCAGACAGCTTACCGAAGAGGCAGATGGCATGGACTATTGAAGAACGGTCCTGGCTGCATGCCATGGAATTTATGAACACGCCCCTTATGTACAGACATGTATTACACACAGTTTAGGTTACAGACAGACACCTCTCATTCTCATCTAGCGGCCATGCTTCATCTCATTACCACCCGCATTCTCATCCCAGTTCATCTCCAGTTCTTGTATCACATATCATTTACTCTTACTCTCGGAATTTCATGTTTACTATGACGTATACAACTAGAAGTTTGATACTTTAGCTGCGTGTTGGTGTTGAGAAGGTGTGGCCACACCGTCGAGCGACTCGGGAGGGGAGGCCACTGGCACGGTTGGCTGGCCCCCTGACACCGTGACACTATGACCGCCTTCAGAGACTTTCAGAAATGAACTTCTAAAGCCTTATGGAAGTCTGCTACGTGCACCGGTCTCGAGCTCCTCGAAAACATTCCTGTTTACGCATTTTTACTTTGAGAGACCGTACTCAAATTTTCAGAAAGAACTGGGATGTTGGAAAAACCGTAGATGCTCGAGCGTGACATCAGCTCGCCCAGCGAATCGAGCGCTAACACACCAATAATACTGTGACATTGTGTGACACTGACATAGTCGGCTGGGGAAAAGGCCATCTTCGTTCGGCTCTTTCTGCAGAATGGTTTTCTCACTAAAATTTGTAAAACTTTAGTCTACTATATCATACGTGTATATCTATAACTCTTTCACAGTTCCGAAGGTCAATGTGGTGCGCCGCATAAAACTGACAGCACGGGAAATGAAACGGGCCCGTGACTGTGACTACCCACCATCAAGCGCTCAGTCACGAGTCACGAGATCTCCACGTTGCCGCGATCACTGGCGCCAACAATGCTGCCAGTTCAGGCGAGTACGATCATCCCAGCCCTCACCACTACGACATACCTGAAGATGTGGCAATCGACGCTTGCCATCCTGTTTCTCGCCTGTTCAGCATCTGGCGTGCTTGGTCAATTCCAATTCTTTGAGCAAATGTTTGGCCAAGGACAGCACCCAGGTCAGCAGCAGCGACCGCCCAGTCACGCTCCCCAATGGGCTGCCCACGCAGACGCCGGTATGTGGCCACGTTTTTGCACAGAAATGCCGTTGTCTGAGTTGACCTATCATTGACGACACTAGTGCCATGCTCCAGCTACCTGTGCCCGGAGACGTTGGTGTGCGCACCGAATCCCTCGCAGTGTCCCTGCCCGAATGCGGAGGATGTAAAGTGCCTCATTCCGGACACGGAGGACAAGGGAAGTGCCACCGTGGTCTGCATTCGTGGCGCGAACGACTGCTCTCAAGTGGAACAGCTGTCTCGAAAATTTGGAAAGTGATCGGACCGTAAATGGGCTGCCTACAATCCTCCTCCGAGTCGTAGTGTACCACATGTGAGAGGCTCCCGTCATATGAATGTTCAATGGGGATTTCTCGTGTGCTGACTGAGCACCTCATACTTACAGCGCTCTGTATACTACATCCGACGTATGTGCAATAGAAGCTTGTCGGAACCCCTCTGCGCCTATACTATTCCTTCGGAAGAGGGTAGGCCGTACGTGCGTGCGCCTGTGTCGAGGTCGATAATACAGTATTGTGTCTCGCGTTCCTTCTTAGCTGACATGCGAACTGCTTATGAACGCTATGGACGCTAGATTGACATGCTGGATTCTAAACATGAGACCATTAGCGGGCTGCCTTGGTGTATCACGGTCTGGCATTGTCCCGTGCTCTCCCAACCATCCGGGGTCTTTCGTATTGAGCAACGCCGTTAAGAGTGGTATTCACCGCTGAACTGCAGTATCTATTCCTAGGTGGCGTCAGACCCTTCTTTCATCAGCTGACGGATGAATTAAACCAGGCCGCGTTTCTACTTTCGAATCAAGACTGGAAGTGCCGTATTCTAGGCCGTTGATCGCAGTCTTACCGTGACTTCTTTGCACTACTCAGAGAGAGCAGAAGGCAGCGGCAGCACTACTCGGGGCTATGGACAGGGTGGCCGCGTTAGTTCTCCCCAGATCACAAGAAGGGGAAGCCTATCACTGTCTCACGGGCCATGCTGACAGTGTAGAGAAGCTAGCATACAATCCAGACCATTGGATTGTGTGTTCCGCGAGCTCGTTCGTTTTTCTGCTCCCTGGATGACGACTTTGACAACGCTGCATCCACGAGTTATCATAATAGGCTTGATGATCCAGAGAGCCGGAAAGTTTCGGGTCTCCTGGTGTTCTGACGCAGAACTCGCCGTGTGACTCCTTGATAAGACCGCTCGGGCCCCACGCCCTCAGGCGGGCGATTGTTTGAGTGGATAGCACCGCCCATTGGTTTTGCGATTTTTTGGTAAAACGGTGTTATTCACAGGGGTAGCCGGGCGGAGGGCGGGGCCATGCAATCAACTATAGCGTCCCATTCTTCAGCTTATGATACTTGTGAGTATTGTGTCCGATCTCCCCTAAACTGACTTTTACTGATCATGATTAGTTATCAGACAAGAACCGTTCATGGAGGAACACCGCGACGTTTCCGATTGGCATGTCGTTCGCACGGTCACCCAGGTAAAAATGACGTATATATGGCCTTGGGCACTGATGGGAGCTCGTCTTGTAGAGAGACCAGTCCGCTATGTATACTTGCAAAGTGCAGTATGGGCCGGGTCTCACACCTCAAGGCACGGGAAAACGATTTTGCCCTGCCATCCTCGGAGACCGCTGAGAAAGACCACATATCCGGGTCAGCTTACAGGTACAGCCCTATGTTTGACAAGTCGAGAATAGAAGCATCACAGGGTGAGCAAGTCGCAAGACGTTTGATCTTTGCATGCTGAATACAATGTGGCCAACAGCTCAATGCACCCATACACCGCCCGTGCCACTGGTTTCTATAGGTTAAGACGGCGTTAACTGCGAGGTACATGTACCCTTTCTTCTTCTCGATTTACGTTTGACTGTAGCATTACAACGAATGAGACCGAGTCAATCTATGAAGCCGCTTCTACCAAGCAGTCGTGTGTAGGTCTCACCGGATGCTGCTCCCGCTATGAGTTTCTTATCTCCGCTAGCCATAGTAGACCGTCAAAGTCCACAGGGACCAGGCGGAGTGTGAAATGCACTCGGTCACGGTGCAGTTGCCAATTAGTACCTCTCAGGTACCGTTGGGAGCTCGGAGCATACCATTGCCTCAACTGTTCTCAAGTAGAGATCAGGATTGCCATTCTGATGCTCGTTACAGATCAAGAAGTTTAGCAATTATAGCAAGTCTCACTTTAATCGGTCGATAATTTCTTCGGAGGTGGTCAGGGAAGACCGTAAGAACTGACAGCCTGGCGTCTACACGTATCTTGTTTCGAAGAAGCTCCCGTGGCCATGACTTGACTACGGTCGCTCATCGGAGTTAGATTTGCGATGGAGCAGATAAACTTCCTTACACACGCTTCTGTGCTCAGGTCCGAGACCCTCCGTCAGCCTAGCAGGACACTTCAGAGACCCACATTTGTACGTCAATGGCCATTCTCCGCGATTCTCGCTCTAATCATGTAGATCTGGTCACCGGACACAAGTCCCTCGCGGCTCTGTCGTGAAGCACCGGTGTCCATGCAGGCCTTAAACTCGGTGTAGAAGGTGAGTCCCAGTGTTGCAGTCATCAACATGCTTTGATCTAACCTGTGGTAGATTACTCCACCGTCCCTTGATGAGAGAGATGAGGAGAGAATGCATAACCTTATCCCAGCCTCGGATGCAATGGGCTGTCGACGTCGGAAGCTCCGGTGGCGGCGGCCAGCGAAATACTGAGTTTGTGCACGCATATATCCGTATTAAACAGCCGCGTCGGCCACTGCTATAATGCTTGCATCAGAAGAGTATGATACTACTCCACAAATGAATACCAAGGCGAATTGTGTCGCCCAGCTGGGACAATCGCGCGCACTTTTATTATAGTAGTTTGAACGGCCGAGCCCGCCGAACCGCCACACTTAAAACCCAATTGTGCATATCTTGCGTGAGGTGTCTTAGAGGATTGAAAGCGCTGCATCTTTTCCTGAAAAGTACTTGACGATTCCACAGATATGAGTTTCGGACCCGTACTTTAGTACCTGTGGGAAAACATACCGTCGATATACCGACAACAATTCATGAGCGCACCAGAGGAGTCTATATCAAGCCTAGTGAGGTATATCAATTAACAAGGTATGCAGGCGAAAGTTAAGAGATATGCGTGTGAGAGTTACAACGACGAATCACAATTGCGCACTCGCCGCAAAATTGTGATGACCTATCACACCTTCCTTTTTTGTAAGCCTTCGAATGCGTGACAAGTCACGGCCAAGGGGTCACTAGACTTGAGGCGCCGGCGCCACACTTTGCCTACTTCGTTCTTGCACTCTACCCACTCTCTGAGTTTGAAGTCCATATGGCTGTGCCACGGCCGACGGTATGTGTAATGATGGCTGCAACTACTCTATGACTGACTCAAACATAGTCAAAGCTCCCACCTGGTGCGAATCGCATACTATTCGTCAAGAACCTGAACTACCAGATAACTGGCGAGGACCTTTATGACCTGTTCGGCCGGTATGGCAGCATACGGCAGATCCGTATTGGAAACGAGCAAAAGACTCGCGGGACTGCTTTTGTCGTGTTCGACGACGTAATGGATGTGGGTACCAGTGCTCACAACAACGGGCAACACTATACTGACTTTGGGCAGGCGAAGAATGCATTAGACCATCTCAACGGATTCCATCTTCAGGAACGATACATTGTCGTGCTGTACCATATGCCTGCCAAGCAAGATGCCGCTGCGGCGAAAGCGGATCTCGCTCGCCGAGAGGAAGAGCTCGCGCAGCTAAAGAAAAAGCACGACATCACAGATGAGGACTGATACGGCTTTCCCTTCAACCTCAGTTTCATATTTCCAGATGCTTCCTCGTGCTACTCTGTAACACTATGCTTGATACCTTTATTTAATCGGCAATCTGTCTCGACCCTCAATCGACCCGTCGCCGTCTGGGTTCCTTCATTAGTGCAGGTGGCAAGCTCGCGGAATAGCCGTTATACGAAATTAGTGATCATTCACATCTCACGACACTGCGACCGCGTGCCACGGATGCCGGTAAGTGGAGCAAGTATGTATTTATGATTATCAGTGACCGTATTGGTCATAGGTACAATTCAAGAACACATTGTCGACGCAGAAAAGCCCTGTCAGACTGTGCGTCTGGCTGATCATAGGTTAGTATCACGGACAGTGGTCAGCTAATAACGCCTGGCTCGTGATGAGATTAGCGGTAGCCTGCGGCAGCGCATTGAGGGCACACAGTGCCGATGTGGGGTGCTATCTTATGCATCAGTAACCCTTCAAAATCCTGAGATAGAGACTTACAATACTGCTCGGGGTACTGATGACTGCGTGTAACCGTAAGTACAGAATGGCATTATTACACAAAACGGGAACTTACTACTGCCAACAGGTTTGGGTGCACTGCGGGGGACGGCAGTCCGGAGGGTGCATTGGACTGAACTTGCAACGGGTTGATTCGCACTTGATCTTCAAGAAGCGTGAGTGCAAGGTCAGCAAGGATAACTGAGTTCTACCTCTACGTCGGGCTATGACACTCTGTTAGCGTAAGCATACAGGATAGTTCAGGTCACTTACCTCGTTGATAGCGTGGCCGCATCTGTTTACTACAAGGTCAGTGGTGTCTAAACTGCGCACAGCTATCGAAACGCACTTGTAGACGTTCCTGACACTATCATCATACAATCTACTGAGCATTCTGACTGGAAGGAATAGAAAAGTGTACGCACCGACGCATTTTGCACATGATGAAGGAAGTTGAGGTTGTGAGTGAGTGTTCGAGTTCTGAGGATTCTGTTGTTCTGACTGTGAATCATGGCAGAGTTATATATGTTTCGCGAAATCCAATCTGTCGATGCTTTGTACATGCACTCGATCTTGGCTTCCAGGATCTGGCTGCCGTTTTGCGATGCATAGCGCAGTCATGACAATATACATCGTATTGGGGTGCTTATCGCCAACGAGCGATTCATCCCTCACTCGCTTTACCGCGCGGCGTAATCGCCGAATAGTTTGAAAGCGCGTCCTGGTGTCAGAAAACACCCAGCTAAGCCTATTCCATCCGGCTGGCGCGAGCTTCTCACATGTCGGAGTAGCTCTTCATTTTACTTTGCGGAAACGAGATTTTTGGACGCCAAGCAGACCCGTAATGGGTACTTGGAGAGAATATCTGCTGGTATGACGTGGTTAAGTGTGGCGGCTCACGAGTACCCGAGAGCACAAATAATAGCCAGGTTAGGTCTGATGACCTGCAGCGAATGAGCGATGATATGTTGGCCGTTTCTTGCAATTGGCAGAATACCCAGTCTGCGGGGATTGAATCCGATATGAGCTTGTTATGAGAGTTCAATCACAGGCATACCGATTAGTGCCGTGATCAGATCATGATGCTTTCACCTGGGAAGCAGGTCCTCAGGATCTCGAATACAAGCACTAAACCTTCAAGACGTTAACGAAGTATCGAGTGGCGTCCTTGGTTCCAACGCTCCCTACACTCGATCTAACGCTTGTTCCTGGTTTCTAACCGACTTGCCTCTGTCAATTACGTGAGTGTCGGGGGAGCTGACAGCGTAACCGCCTCGTGTATACGTTTAGCAGGATATTATTCGGTTCTCTCATGATCTGTAGCCTTGTCTAATTTCTGTATATCTTGCAAGACAGAATGACACATGTATAGTTGTACACAACCCAACAAGATACATCAATGGTCCCTAGGAAGCGCGATGACGCCCGATATTTTATGAGCTTAGTGACATGACCACGTCAAATGCGCCTGTCCCTGTAGAGTTCAATCGTCCAGCTACAATATTTCCCGATGGTGTGCTCAGATCATCGAAATCGCCGTGCAATGTGGCATCAGAGAGGAAGGAGGCGGTGGTCTCGTACGATGCCTTGAGAAGCGGAGAGGGGTTGGTCGAAATACCTGACCGATTGAAAGGCTTGTAACCGCCATCGAATGTCTGTGGCGCGACATGAGTGCCTAAGAGAGGAATGAGATCGAGGATACAGCTTACCATATAATCTGCAATAAGCTGCAAATGCCTGTTGTCCACGTCGATTTTGTATACATCGAAGACGCCACCCACTTCCTGTAGAATTGCAGCACGAGCAGCCTCAACACCGTACGTGGTCAGCACGGCATAGATATCGTTGGAGTAGATACTATTCTCATCGATGATATCGTCGGAATCACTGCATGCAAAATGCCAGATACCAGGGATATTCGAGCCATTGGTAGTAAGCTACAGATCGTCAGCCATCACAGAGGTGGAATTCGCCGTTGCAGACTTACTCGATATATGGATTTCCCATCTTTGTCCTCTTTGTTCTTGAAGCAATCCGTGATACCGGTAATCTCCCTGATGACGGTTTTCCGACATACTTTCTCAACTAGCCCTACGAGGAGTAGCTTGGGCATGTCCGAGTTGAACTGCAGAGGGTTCAGGGACGGATTATGGTTTGAAACACAGCAGGCTCACCTCTAGGTCAATTGTGCATCCTGAATCACGGAAAGAAAATGCCCTGGCCTGTTTGAAATGTTCCAAGAATGTCTGTTCCACGATCTCCACCTGTTCCGTGAGATCCTCTGCGCCCGTCGGAGGTTCCTCATCCTCAGAGTCGTGATCCGAGGCATATGCTGCCTCGATCTCGTCATCCTTCATGGCCGTGTCGTCTTCATCGTCTTCATCGTCCTCGTCATCTTCATAAGATGCCTGTTCTTTACTCTGGCGCTGTCTCTTGGCGGCCGTAGCGTCGCCATCTCCTACTTCGCTCTCGTCGTCACCATCGCGGGTCCTTCCTCCAGCTCGTTCCTCACCATCGTCACCATCCTCTTCCCCATTACCCACCTCGGTCCGTTCACGTACAGTCTTGCCGCGGCCCAAGTTAGCCATCTGAGACTTCATATCCAGGTCGAATTTGCGCAGCTCGTTCTGAATTTCCTTCTTCAAGATGAGCGAAAACTTCGTCCCGAAAGCCGAGAGTATCTCAGACGGCTCTACACCATACTCCGCGGTGTACTCGGAAGCGGGGTAAAACGAGAGCTCGATGGAGAAGGCCTTTGTGCGGGCAGACCCATTGGCGACAAGCGTCTCCTTCACCGTAACCTTGTCAACGACCTGCGAGAGAGTCAATCGTCCAGCCTTCTTGCAGAATGCATCGATGTCTTCCTCCGGAACATCGGAATGTATAAGCATAGTCATAGATGGTGTTTTGGGCTTCCGGGACGCTGTCATGACGATTTCCCGGAGACGCGGGATACCCAGCGTGACGTTGGCGGCACCGTGGCCTGGCATGAACGGTGTCAATAGCATCAAAACAGTTATATGACGAGCTTTGCTTACCGGCGAAGTGGAACGTATTCAAGGTCATCTGGGTCGAAGGCTCACCGACACTGATAAGCGTCATGAGCATTGAATCCAGGCAAAACTGTAGAGAGTTGCGATCACGTACCCTTCAGATGCGAGGAGACCGACAGCCTCACCGGGTTCCACGAGACTTCGCATGTACTTGAAGTTCATCAAGTGTCGGAACGTCTTGGTAGTGATCAATTCGTCTCGCCGTTGTATATGCGATTCGGCGCGGCGGACTATTTTGAGCTTGTCACAGTATTCGTCCAGCAGCTCAGCAAATTTCTCTGACGTGCTACCCAGGAACAGACTAGGATTGAAGCGCGAGATAGTAGGATCCTCAACTTTGTGAACCTTGTTCTTCCGCTTAGCCTTCAAATTGTGCTTCATGTGCTCCACAGCGGCAGTCTGGTCAAGACGTTCCATGACGCCAACGACATTGAGTTTTTGCATGAACGTCTCATAGTTCTGCGCGACAAAATCGAATTGGAGCAGATGCTTCTGTTTCGTGACATCGAGAGCGTCTCCACCGTAATGAAACTGGTAGACAGACGAGTCGCCACCGCGCACTGTGTTATCGTAGTGAATCCTGATACTTTCCAAATGTTTGATGAGGCAACGTTGGAGATACCCAGAACGCGAGGTTTTGACCGCGGTGTCGATAAGCCCCTCTCGGCCGGCCATGCAATGGAAGAAGAACTCCTGTGGCTTGACACCAGTCAAGAAACGACTGGCTACATACCCTCCCGCGATAGCCTTGGTCTCAAACGGCTTGAACGACGGAAGCGTCTTCCCACTGACCATTACCGGCACACGTCTGCCTTCCAATTCCTGCTGGCCAAGAGCACACGAGATCTGTTGTGCGTTGACGGCACTTCCCTTGGCGCCAGACTGGGTCATCGCCTGCATGTGGTTGTGAGGGAACTGTCGTAGGAGACCATGGGGCATGACGGCGTCCGCGATTGACTTTGTCAGTTTCGCCAATTTACTCTTCACGGTCATGTCCAACCCCGCCATCTTGGCGTCATCCCGCAGCACGTCTTCGAGCAGACCGCGCAGTGTAGACGACTTCTCCGCATCAGGAGTGTTGGCCAAGGAAGGGAAATTTTCGACGGCACCCTCAGTACCCAGGTTCGCGCCGCGCTCAAGAAGCTGTTTGCGAGAGGCGTTGCCTTGCGGCGTTAGAGACAAATCGTCCATGCGGCAAGTGAAGGCGCGGTGCTGGAGGAATTTGGTGAACAGGCGACTCAAGACTCCCAGGAAGACCCCGGCAACATCAGACCCGTAGAGTTCGTATACTGAGTGCACAAGACCGTAGTCTGTCGCTCCGAACGCCGACTTGTCCAGCACACCACACATGAGCTCTCCGTGCATGAAAATGACTGTATCTTCCTCCGAGTTCTTGCCCCAAAGAGAACCAGGGACCTTGGCCTTGGACTTAAGGTTCAGTCCGTGTGAATTCGGAGGCGCGATGTTCAGCAGCACGGTAGAAATCTATCATGAGAAGTTAATAACCGTGCTCAGCCACGCAATTTACTCGATAAGGGACGGGGTGGAGCTCACGATTTGTTTTCCTGTCCACAACGGCCTTGGCTTCCAGATAGTCGGTGGCAATGTCTTCAACCGCCCACCGGATGATGATGATTCTGGGCGGATGGCGCCGTACAAAAGCTGAAAGTATTCTTCGCGTGTGAAGAAACTATCTCTGGCCGTCATCCAAACGCCTGCGACGACGTGATCTTGAATGAGGCCACGAAGCGGTTTACCAGACGTCGGCCCAAGGTACTGGTTGTCTGTGTTCGCGATAAACATGGCTTCTGCTCGTGCGACCTGATTCTCTGCAGAAAAGGTTTAACAGGGAGATTAAATCGCGACTACAACGGGGATCACTCACGGGGGAAGTGAACGTTCATCTCTGCAACATATAGTGAGCGCATATTTTGAGACGTTCGTTTCTATTACAACATACCATCTCCGTCGAAATCGGCTAGTCGATACACGAGCGTTTAGCGAACCTCTGTCAAGTCATGAAGAATAAGGTTGGCCTCTCACCGTTATATGAATTACTACCGCATGGAATCCCGTAAGCTTTCGGTACAAAGGTGGAGGCATCAATACCACACATACCAATTGGCATAATGCATGCGAATGGTCTTCTCGCCTTGCAGAACTCGCGCCTTGTGCACCATCATACTCGGCTTATGCAAGGTCGGCTGGCGGTTCAAGATGAGTTGGTCCCCGTCTCGGAGGTGTCTGTAAACTTTCTTGTTCACAGCTGCCGTGCGAGTACGCAATCCAGAACGGGTGAGACCTCGTTCGCCTTCTTGCGGTGTCAACAGTTGGTTCGCAATAGCGGTACGTTGCTCCACCGACATTTTCGCCTGTCAAGAACATAAGACACAAAAACAAAAAGAAGAAACAGAACAGTGGCGTGTCAGATCAAAGTTGTGTCATTAAACCTGAGATAGTAAACGACTGACGAGATATTGGAGAGTTCCATCTTCGTGTTCGACCATCGTGGCGCCAGGGTATCCATTGGGACCTGTGATGACCAAGGCTCTGAGCTCGTGGAAGTTGGCGGGAGTCACAGGCTCGGGGAAAGTCAATTTGCGAGCAAAGACTGGGGGTATTCCGATCTCATTGGTCTCAATATTGACGTCGGGGGAGATAACTGAGCGCGCTGCATAATTGACACGTTTCCCCTGAGCGAATGAATCGAATGAGCAAATGAAAGGACGAAGAGATATGAGTTTTTGTCCGTTTGACGAGCATCATATCGCGGCACAAAAAGACAACAACATACCATCATGTTCTTGCGGAACAGGCCCTCCTTCTTTTCCAGAAGTTGCTTCACTCCAGCAGGAGGAAGCTTGCCCTGCCGAACCGGTGCCGGGTTCTTACTGCTGTCGATGAAGCTGTTTACGTCGACTTGGAGCTGAATAAGGGTGTCTAGCAGACTCTGCAGTAATTTCCGTTGTCCAGCCTCGTCTACCGTCGACGATTTTGCGGACGCCGCACGTAGACTTTCGTTGAGATCACGAAGGCGATAGGACGTGGTGAGAACGCGCGCCAAGAGTTCGTTCTGATTATGTTCAAATAACATGTCGTTCATCTTCGCCGGTGGCCGAAACCGGGTGGGGCTGACAGGAATGACTTCAAGGAAGAAGATATCGGGAGAGGCCAAGGACAGTTTGTGCGGGGTAAGAGGGGCGAAGGGGCCGTGGCGTCCGAATAGAAGAGAGCACATCACTGGTTCTGTGGCAAACAATCTGCGCAAGTGGGCGCGACACTCTTCGGGGGGCATGACGCGCTCGTTGCGGCCACGAGCCGTCTTCACCTTGCCACTAGCGGATTTGGGAAGCTGTTGAGTGGTGATCGAGTCCTTCGGCCGAGAATCCTCTTCGTCTGAGAAAACATCTTCGCCTTCGTCCTCCTCTGAGTCGGCTTCCGAGTCAGAATTCGAGCGCATCTCAACATCTTCGCCGTTATGACGCTGATGGCTCTGGTCTTGTGCTTTAGACTCAAGAAGGACGTTTGGCCGTTTCAGGCCTATCACGTCGTGTTGAGCCTTCTGCTTCGCCGACAGGTCGTACTCGATGATCTTTGTATGCCCTTCTTTCCTGAATGTATAGCCGTGACTGTATGGAAACATATGATTAAGAACATTTTACGCGTTTCTTACGTGCGAAAGAGACTTACGCGCCGCAATTAGGGTTTTGACACTTTTTCGAGACCGCAGTTTTGAGGAAATCATGGATAACCGCCTTGCGCTCTTGATAAACCTGACCGTCCTTGTAGTCGTCGCGCTTGCTGGAGGAAGCGCT
>JAXQGX010000250.1:0-18376 GCA_037040455.1 Irpex sp. P115-07
TTGATAGCACTACCATCTAAGGCAGGAGAATTGCTCGCGAACGCGCGCTTGAGAGCAGGTCACTCCCTGTTGCAATATGTTTCACTTACGATGAGACACATTGCAAGGCGCCTCTGCCGCCTGTATACTTAGGCTTGCCCTCTTACCGCCACCACGTCAGGCAGAGACACTGCCCGGATTTTACCTCACCTTAGCGTTGACGGACAACCCCTACGAATAGGTTTGCAACTTCTCGTACTTATTGTCGCATAAATCAGCTACTTAAGACGGACAATAGTTTACAGCGATCATGATGAACGATGAGCGAACTTCGAGCTCATCGCACTCCATGCCTCAACGTACTCAACACGCACTGACCATCTCGGACTTACCAGACGAGATGTTAAACAGTATAATCAAGGAACTCGGCGATACATACGATTTCCGACTACGCTTACCCCCGGGCAACGTCAACCACGGGAGCTGGCACTCATGTGCCTTAGTGTGTCGTCGATGGCACGCTATAACTCTTCCTCACCTGTATCGGTGCATCCAGCTACCCGAGACCTACAAAGGTGTAGAGGATTATCTGGTAGTCGTCCCGAGGTTTCTACACTTCCTGGAGGAGAATCCGACAATCGCGAGCTTTATACAATGTCTCGTCATGTATGACCTTAGCAGTCCTGTGAATCTCGATGATTTTCATCGTATCGTGGGTTTCTTGCCTGGGTTATGCCACCTAACGGTCAGTCGTACCTATTTCGAGAGATATGACGATGCACACGTAGTAAACGAAGGGTTGCCAGAAGGAGAACGTAGCTTAAGGATGTTGTCGTACGACGCAGGCTGCTCAGAGTAAGAAGCTTGATCCATGCCTAAATTTTCCACCGCTGACCAGCTTCGCAGAGTGCTTGAATTTCTTGAAGGCTATAATCCAGCGAATGTTTTGACCGCAATTGCTGCGCCCTTCTCCACTATAGACAGGATCGCCCTCGCCGGGGCGGTTTTCGGTACCAAAGAGGATGCGCTCGAATTTCCTGTCCTCAGTCACAGACAAGTTCATGAAGTAAACGTGACTTCACGCCTGGAGGGACTTGGTCCTCGCCTTCCGCAATACCTGCATGATATGGGTCTATTGAGTCATCTTACCTGCCTCATTGTCCCCTTATGGCTCCGTGGCCCCGTGGAGACCATGAGAACCGAGATGGTCGGACAGCTGCTACAGCTATCGAGCAAGACTCTCCGTGAATTGCACATCGGTTTTGATGTCTTTTCTTGCGAGTCAATCGAGATTTCTGGTCGCAGCACAGGTACGCCCAAGTCCTAGAGATATATGTGTTATTTCTTCGCCTACTCACGGAAATTTCATGGACATCTTCCAAATCTAGTGCTTAAACCATTGCGCACAGGCTTGGAAGCGTGCACTCTCCTTCATGGACTTCATTTGTCAATTTCCGACCATTTCTCACCGTCCATCCGTACCGACACATCTTATGGTTCGCAATTGTCCACGACTTGGTCCCTGGGCCTAGAGATCGTGTCCTGGATGAGCAGCAGCACTCTGGCACATCTCTCGTACATCTTCGAGACGAAATACGAATCCCTCAACTTCTGCTCGGACGTCCTTTCCGAAAGCGATTGGTCCAAGCTTCGCGAAATCACTGGCCGATTTGCGCATGCCCGGTCTATCACGATCGATGTACGCTTGCAGCTTCATTACTTCCATGTGGAATCACATAATCCTGTGGCGGATTACATACGTGCTAAGCTATCGAACCTGGGAGATGTCTTACGAGTTTGCAACTCGACCGGAGACGGACGTTGTGGCGACATGGACTGTGTATGGGGGAAATTATGGCCAGGAGCAGATAGCAGCAAGGTTGTTGGGTAAAGATGGAGGCTCCGACTGAGGGAGAGCAAGCTACTACCACTTAGGCGTACGGTAACTTGAAAGGTAAGTCGATATTCCATGGAACTGTTATGATCATAATGGTTTTTAACTGAAGTTAGATGTGATAGTGAAATAAGATCCACGGCATACACGCTATGCGTGAGCTTAGATATAAAGTGCAAGCGCCTTCGACGTTCTAGATAATGTGCTAGTAAAAGGATAAAACGCAGACGATTGACATACCAATCTCAAGCATCCAAACATCTTCGCTTCCTTTACTCCACTCTAGTAGCTTCCTCACCTTTAGCACCTGAGCGCAACCCCTCCAAATTCACACTTTCGAGGTCTGCAAAGAGTATGTATAAGTCGTCCATAAGGTGCAGAGGGACTTGCATATACCAGCAAAGTGCGCAACGTTGTCTTCGGCCACCTACGCTCGCTCGCTTGAGACTGTTAGGCACGTCAGGGGTAGATAGCTAGGATGCACTCCACTTCCTACTCGTCGTCTACAAGCGTCGTCCCCTCGTTCCTCCTGAACCTACGACACGCACACATAAGCGAAAATTCAAGAGCACAGCTACATATAGGACTCACATCTCCAACATATCCAGCACCACCGCAGTCTCCTCATACACAACCAACCTCCTCACATCCTCCGGTACACCCTCCCACCGTTCCCATTTAACTTTCCATTTTGTCTCTAAACACCCCGAGATCCCGTAGCATCGAATTCTCGTGACGTCCGACGCTCGTACGACCTCTTGGAAGTGGAGTTTGTGCATAAGGTAGTCGAGGTCCGTCTGGGAGAAGGCGATGGTGGATATTTGGGGTGCGGATTGTAGGGCGTGGGCGACGATGCGGATCGCGTTTGGGTCTCGATCGCAGGAGTCGAAGGAGACGAGTCTCTGGAGTCGATTCGTTGAGTGATGGCAGGAATGTGACAATGAACGCACGCGGAGAGCACTCAGTACTGACCAGTGAGTCCCAGCGTTTCATAGCTTCGAGAACAGAGGTGGTGAGAGCGCGTGATTTGTTGTTGTCCCGTCGACCTCTGATCATGCTATGGAGATAGAGCTCGGTGGGGTTGAGCTGGGGTAGGGAGCGCAGTAAACCCGTTACAGAAGTCTTGGAGAGCACTTGGAGTTCGAGTGAGAGAACGCGTATGTTGGGTGCCGCCTTCACGATCGCGTGCAGTGGTCGTCCGTAGCCGCCGTCGAGACGAAGGTGTCGAATGAGGGGTCCCAGGGCTGGATTCGTTTGCAGTGTGCCGGCGAGCAGTTGCATTTGGCTTTCGTCGGCGATTTTAACGGTTTCATATAAGAGGGGCGTGCCTATTCTGTGCCATTGGTTGCATACGAGAAGCAGGTGTATCGAAGGGCGCAGGCGGAAGTCTGACTCTGTGCATATGTCAATAACATTCACGCAGAGAGTTAGCCGCAGTATTGAGTGGATAATCTCCTCCGGAAACCTAGAAAACATAAATCGGACACGTGAGTGGAAATTGGATGTTGATGGGAATGCTTGGACGTTGCAAAAGTCTCGGTTCCATATGGTTGCCTGATTAGGGATGCGGACTTTAAAAACGAGGGCACCCGAAACTCTAAAAGTAGTAGTAATCGTAATATTAGAATTCGGATTCGTGTTCGCTCCTTGCAGACATCCATGTGCCCGCTTTAATATTTTATGTTTCCCGCTTGCGGTATACGTATGTTTCTCAGTCATACTAATCACTCCATCTTTTTGTGAGGGATTCTAGTTTATTATTATTTGTGATAACGGTTACTCGCGGGCGCTCGAGTAGGCGGGCCGCGAGAGGTGGGGATGGGAATCTTTCACCTCGATTAGGTAATAACTATACAGCTGGATGCGAGCGCACATCGTGCGCGAGTCAACGTAGAGTTAGGATAACTTTAACTTCTGTACTAGCGTAGACTTCCGAATAGGACTCGGTCAAGCTTACGTCGTGTGCGTGAAGTCAGAAGTTCCCTTTACACTTTTTTAAGCTTCGAAGCTTTCGATCTACGCTTAACTCTCCCAATCACCACTACCTACAAAACTCCTAGCCAGGACATCAAAACGGTCGACGACTGCAACAAGCAAGATGACCGACAACCCGCAACGCCTGAAGGACGCCAGGATCCCATCGCGGAGCGGAACCGCTCAGAACACGAGCGGAGAAAACCCCACAGGGGACCCCACGAACGTAGTTACTGGGAATGACGAGAGGGAGGTCGTTCCGAGAGACAAAGGGAAGCAGCGCGCGGGGTCAGTCCCAACCGCTGCAACCCAAGGACGAGTGACGAGGAGTCAGAGCCGCAACGATAGTCGACAGGCGGGGACGGAAGTGGCAGCCAAGGAAGTGGTGCCACCGGCGGGGACGGCCAGCAGGGCCAAGCAGTCAGAAAAGACGAGGCAGGAGAAACAAGGGGTGGAGGAGAAGGAGAAGGAACGGGAGACAGGCGAGTACTCTCGAGCAGTGAGACCTAAGTCCAGAGCTAAGCCTGGTGCTGAGGGCAACGCGAGACCAACGGCGTCGTCCAGCAAGGACGTCGTCCAGGAAGATAACGAGGAGCCAGAGCAGCAGGAACAGGAAGAACAGCAGGAGCAACAAGAAAATCAAGCGACCGACGCCGAGTTGGTTGAGGTCGTGAACGCTGGCCTCGAGTACCTACACGACTCACAAAAGAAGATTGATAGGTACAGGGCACAGAGGATTAAGGAGGACGAGCGACTGGAGGAGATGGTCTTGATCTCGGGAAACCTCGTGCGAGGAATCAAGTCGGTGATTCGACGACTCGGGCTACCGCGCGAAGAGGAAGAAGCGGTACTGGGCCCATTCGAGCGACACTTAGAGAGAAAACGGGACGAGCCCGTAGTCGAAGAAGCCGTGCGCGACGTTGCTGCGCAAGACCAGGACGAGGTCGAGCCGGAACATGAGCCCGAGCCCGAGCCTGAGCCTGAGCCTGAGGAGTTGGTGGAAGAGACACCCAGCAACGGTCAGTGGAGGCACGGTAAAGACAGCGAGACACGCCTACGAGAGGCTGGGTTGGTAAATGGTGCGGACAACCGGGGCGAGAGGCGCAGCCGTCGGGATGAAGGTCGTCGCGAAGGTGAGGCCTACTCCAACGCACAAAGCAACACCCAGGGTAGCGGAGGTGGTAGTAGAACACCTGGACGACGCACACGCACTGGCGGTGACGGCGCACCAGGAGACAGCGACGATGAGGGCAGCAGTGACGGCGACGGAGGTAGTCATCGAGACCGCCGCGAAACTGACCCTCTCCCTAGGCGTCGTGCCAGGAGGGGTGAGAGCAGGGAACGTGTGACAGATAACCGCAGGGTCGACTGGGACACGCCGAACGTGAACCGGGCCCCTGCAGGAGTAGCACAGTCTATATCACTAGCACAACCGTACTCTGCGGCACTGCCCACCGTTCGAAACAATGCACATGCGATTTTACAAATCCTTGAGCGAGTGCTATACACAGACGTCGATGACATCCCCGTTGTGAACAAACACTTCAAGCCACAGCCACCCCCAGTATATAACGGAGAAGATAATGTTAACATCTTCGAAGACTGGGTGCAGGGGGCATCTAGGTTCTACTGGATGGTCAGGCTGGTCGGGGAGGAAAACGACGAAGCCAGAGTATACGCGATTGGAGACGCACTTGGCGGAGAGGCCAAGCGGTGGTACCTGTCTGAGGTGACCGGGCCACGCCGACAACGATGGAGTTGGACATTCACGGACGTAATCCTTGAGTTGCATAGACGATTCGTGAGACAAGCTACGATACAACTGGCGACAGACAACTTCGATACGGTCGAATATAAGGCATCCGCGGGGGTATCTGGGCTGTACACGGAGCTGATGAAGTACGCGACGCAGATGATCGAGTATCCTGGAGAGTACGCTATCAGGAGAAAGTTCATGAAGGAGTTACCGGACGACATGTGCAACACCATCATGCGCATCAAGAAAATGAACGCGGAAAGCAACTCCCTTGCGGAATTGCTGGAAGAGGCATTGGCAATTGAGAACGCCGATAAGAATGCTAGAATCTTCCAAAAGCAAAAGTCGAAGGGATTGGGGATGACGTACAACGGACGATTGCCCGCAGGCATCAGTGTCGAGGCAAAGGCCTCAGGGAGCACGCTCGGGCCATACAACCGCGTTGCGAACACGACTAACAACGCGAATAGTCGATTCGCGAAGCGTCCATTCGTAGCGAACCGAACGGAAGCAGTGAGCGTGCAGAAGTCAACAGCAGGAAAGACTGATAGCCCAGTTGGGGCGAGTGTGAGCAGTGCGGGGGCAAGGACGGGAAGTACGAGTGCCCCGAGGCGTGGAACTGAGCGAACTACGGACATGTCGAAGATCCAGTGTTTCAAGTGCAAACAATTTGGTCACTTCGCGAGTGCGCACGACAAAGAGACCCTTCGGGCAATGGGGATCGAGGAAGACGACGATCCAAACGGGCAACACCCGCTCGAGCCAGAGCAGGCGCAGGAGCATGAGCCGCTCGAAGGAGCCCAATACGAGGGTGGAGAGTCGCAGGAGATGCGACTGGAAGACCTGGAAGAATACGATGAGACCTTCTACGACGCAGAAGAGGGAGAGTACGAACTTACCTTCGCTCCGATGCGAGTAATTGAGGACGACGAGGACAGCCTGGAGGGACAACTTAATGAGGTTGAGACGTCTGAGGGTGAAGTAAACCTCGAGGACTTCTCAAACGAGGCTACCAACCACAATCTAGAGGCGTTGCGGCTGGCATTGAGGGTGTTACGGAGCTCGGTGTCGCAGTTCGTTATGAACGATAATATCGACAGCAACGCCGCACGAGAACCCATCGAGGACCTGGTCGTGCCTGACGGAGTACAGGTCAATTTCATCGACCGGAGCGACGAAGAGCAAGTGCACTTCTTTGAGGAAAGTATCACTCGCCTAATGTACGACGTCCATGGACTGCGCACTGAGGTGCACCACTTGTGGTGGGCTATGGAGAACGGCGCCTCGCAGAACGAGATCGCCAACATCCTGGCCAGGGCCCACAGGAGGGAAGAACGGCGGGCAACCGGGAGTTGGGTGCAATCTGATATGTTGGCAGACGAGGCTTGGAGGGAATATCGACAAACCCAGACTAGGCACCGGAACTCCCTAGCACCCGGGCGGATTCCTTCCGTGTTGCAGCAGGCATCGCGATTCCTGATGAGCGACATACAAGGGGAATTGGATGGCACGGCAGACGGTGGGTCTGAAGGAGGACACAGTGCGGGGGACGAACAGGCTTCCGATGAGGACATGCCTCCCTTAGAGGATATATCTGACTCTGAGGACGAGACTGCGGATACAGGAGGCATGGACGAAGGGCAGCGGAACGAGGAGGCATCCTCTGAAGGCGAGGAGTTCAGGGGGATGCGAACGACGAGTGACGTACCCCAACTGTTCAACATGCTGGAAGTCAAGGGACAACGAGCGGCCATGAGAGTGACGTCGAAGTCGCAGCCCCGGCCGGAGCTGCCGTCGACCTGCATGACAGTAAATGTCAAGGTGAACGGGCTGGTGGGAGTCGCGTTGATCGACACCGGGTCGTCTATCAATGCGGTCAGCCCCGCCTTTGCATGTGTGGCTGGGGTAGAGGCTTTCCCGTTGGAAAAGCCAATTGGGCTGCAACTGGGCTGCGTAGGAAGCCGGTCGAAAATCAATTACGGGATGAACCGGACAGTGGAACTAGGAGGTCAACTCACCACCACGCTGTACCTCGACGTGGTAAACCTCGACCACTATGACCTAGTACTAGGAATACCGTTCCTGAGGACAAACGGTGTGGTGGTGAACTTCAAGGAAAACACTCTGATAATGGGGAACACCGAGATACCCACCCTGAGGAAGGAGGCACCGAAGGTCGGTAACACCTTCCGAGAGCGCAGTCGACGGGTAGCAGGGGGGAGCCCACAGAAGGAGTGACTAGCCACCCCAACGGAGACCGGACCTCCATCGTCTACGAAGGCGGTGTCATCGTCCTCTACGAAAGGGGAGGTCCTCGCCTCCATGAGCGGGGCAGCGAGAACCACGCTCAGCACGAGTGACATACCACGATTGAGGCAGCGGTGGTTGACAGAGTACGCGGACATGCTGGCAGGAGTGCCGGAGAAATTGCCACCTATGAGGGAGATCAATCATAGGATCCCCATCATTGACGAGAAACATACGTACCGGTACCACCACCCACGGTGTGCGGACGCGTTGAAGCCGAAATTATTAGAGAAAATCGAGAGATATACCAGGTCAGGGTGGTGGACATTTAAGAACGTGTCGCAGGCCGCGCCTATGATGTGTTTACCTAAACGAGACGGGGGCCTAAGAACAGTGTTCGACTGCAGGCAAAGAAACGATAATACTATACACGATGTGTCTCCGTTCCCGGACCAGGAACAGATACGAATGGACGTGGCACGAGCGAGGTTCAGGTCTAAGATCGACCTGTCAGATGCGTATGAGCAAGTAAGAATCGAACCGGGGGATGTGTGGAAGACCGCATTCTCGACGGTGTACGGAACGATGATCAGTCACGTCATGCAGCAAGGGGACTGCAACGCACCTTCGACATTTCAGCGGCTGATGACTCACATCTTCAAGGAGTACATCGGGCGGAGCGTGCATGCATATCTCGACGACGTCTTCGTATTCTCAGAGACTGTTGAGGAGCACGAACAGCACTTACGCGAAGTGTTCGAGTGCCTGCGAAAAGCTGAGCTGTACCTGAAGGCGTCGAAATGTGATTTGTACTCGCCAAAGATGGATTGTCTGGGGCACATGATCGACGACAACGGGTTGCACGCCAGTGGGGATAAGATGCAGAAGGTCAGAGACTGGAGGACGCCCCGAGACTATAACGACGTGCAACGGTTCCTGGGGCTCGTACAGTACCTGGCCCACTTTATGCCGGATGTGTCAGCCTTCACGGGCCCCCTCGCGGAGATCACGCGAAACGGACACAGCTTCCAATGGAGACCGCTACATGAAAAATGCTTTAAGATGATAAAGACGTTAGCATGTAAGGTACCAATCCTGAAGCCAATTGACGCGAGACTGGACGAACCGATATGGGTGATATGCGACGCCTCGTTGTATGGAGTCGGAGCGGTGTACGGACAGGGCAAGGAATGGCATAACTGTAGGCCGGCGGGATTCATGTCGAAAAAGTTCACGATGGCGCAGCACGCGTATCGAGTGTTCGAGATGGAGACCATTGCGATCCTGGAAGCGCTATTGAAGTGGGAGGATAAGCTACTGGGCTATCCCATAAAGATAGTAACGGATCACAAGGCCCTGGAGTTCTTCAAAACCCAGGCGCACTTCAACCCGAGACAAACACGTTGGATGGAGTACATAGAACGGTTTAACTATGAAATCATATACGTCAAAGGGGAGCTGAACAAGGTGGCGGACTGCTTGTCGCGTTACTATGCCTCTGATAGGGACGGGGAGACTCACCCGTACGACGACTTCGTGAACGCAGACGCAAGATTCGACCCGGATGGCGACGAACTCCCCATGGAACGGGCTGCGGAACTGCGGGTCATGCAAACACGCAGCTTTAAGTCCAAGGCCGAGGCAGAGGAGCGACAGGCGCAGGCTGAGGCCCTGCAGGAGAACGAGGAAGACCCGGTGGCATCGCAGCCGGAGGAGGGAGCCGTCTCCCTCAAAGAACGGATGGCGGCGGTGCCCGAATTCCTGAGCGCTGTGTCAAAAGGGTACGCAGAGGACTCCACGTTCAGCAAAGTCATCACGGCGGTGGAGGAACACCGATTGTTCACGAAGGTAGATGACTTACTGTACGCCACGAACCACCTGGGACATAGCGTCTTATGCATACCCCGGGTAAAGCACGGGAAACGAATGATGACAGAGATGGTCATCGAGGCAGCGCACACGGCCATTGGCCACTTTGGTAGTAGAAAAACGAGTGAATACGTACGGCGCTGGTATTGGTGGCCGTCAATTGGAAAGGACGTGGAACGATATTGCATAACCTGCGGAGTCTGCCAGACGACTAAGGATAGCACACAGAAGCCGGCAGGGCTTCTGCATGCCATGCCAATACCACAACGTCCCTGGCAGTCCATCGCCATGGACTTTGTGGGCCCATTCCCGAAGAGCGGGGGATACGACTACCTCTGGGTGGTAATATGCCGCCTCACATCGTACGTGCACCTTGTACCTACCACCACGAAGGTTAAGGCAAGCGAGCTTGCATGGCTGTACGTGAAGGAAATCGTGCGGTTGCACGGGGTAGCAGAGAGCATCGTTAGTGATAGGGACTCGAAGTTCACGTCGGCGTTTTGGACGGAGGTGCAACGATTGTTGGGGACGAAGCTGTTGATGTCGACGGCATTCCACCCGCAGACCGACGGGGCTACAGAACGTGTGAACAGATCGGCCATACAGGTGCTGCGGGCAGTGGTGCGCCCGGACCAGAAGGACTGGGCCGACAAACTGCCCATGGTGGAATTCGCGCTAAACTCGTCGATCAGCAGCACAACGGGGTTCGCACCGTTTGAGCTGACGAGTGGGTTCCTACCGCGAATGGTGCAAAACGTCCCGAGCTCTGAGCTCCCAGGAGTGAAGCACTTCGTGGATGCCGCGTTAGACAACCTGCAGCTCGCACACGACGCAATCATCGATGCACGAGTACAACAGACGCACCAAGCCAATAAACGACGAAGGAATGAGAACGTACATCGTGGAGAGGAAACTCCAATCACGACGGATAGCTTGGTGTACCTGTCAACGGAGAACCTGAACATGCCAAAGGGAAGAGCGAAGAAGCTCTTACCAAAGTTCCTGGGACCATACAAGATTGTACGTGCGTGGCCGGAAAAGTCCACTTACACACTGGAACTGCCAGAGGACCTCAGGAAGCGACGTATACACCCGACGTTTCACGTGAGTCGGCTGCGGCGTCATGAGCCCAACGATGACACGCTGTTCCCACACCGGGAAACCCGAGTGCCATACGACCTGGGAACACCGGGGAACACGGAGTGGTTAGTGGAGGCGATAGTGGATCACAAAGGAAAAGGGCGCACGTTGAAGTTCCATGTCGAATGGACCGTGGGTGACGACACGTGGGAGCCACTGGCACACGTAAAGGACTGTGAGGAACTGGACGGATATCTTGAGACGCAGGGAGTGAAGAAGGTAGAGCAGCTGCCTAAGAAGTAGGTGGGAGCGTCTACAGATGGCGTAGACGGGCCGGGTCGAGGACGGGCGTCAGTCAATGTTCGAAAAGAAAGGAAAACTTCTCGCCGTTGGTTGGCTCGGTACCATCACCATCACCACCTAATCTAACGTAGTCAATCTCAACTTAATCACACGCTAGCGCGGTAATGACGAGCGGACAGAGGGAGAATGACTCCAGCGACGACAGGCGAGGTGACGCTGTAAGGGCCCGACGACGACAGGACGACGACCGGTCATCCTCCCCATACAGGGGCGGGAGTGACCGTGGAAACGGGTACAGGGCAGGCGGTGGCCAACAAAAGTTGACAGCACCCCGAGGACGCCAGGAGGAGCGTCGGGGCGCACGCAACAACGCGAACGAGATCACCATGCCCGTACCTGGCATGGCGTTCTCAGGGGGGGAGGGAATACCCGGCCCATGGGCGTTCCTACCCTCCATGATGGCAGCAGTGACGGCATCTATGCAAGCTGCAGGAACGAGTAATCGGCGCGAAGAGAAGGACGACCGCGACGAAGAGACGAAGGAAATCATCGCCGATCTACGAGACGACGTGAGACGGCTACGACGCCAACGCAACGAAGAAGAAGCAAAGGCGAAGAAGGCAGAAGACGGGTACAATGAGTTGAAAAGGAAACTCGAATCGAAAGAGAAGGTCGAGGAATACCTCGAGTACAAAATCGAGTATCTACGCCGACTCCTGAGTTCGAGACAGAGGGAACGGTCCCCATACCGGGAGACAGACAAGCACGTAAACGTACCTCTGGGCCACCTGCTGGACGTGATCACGAAGGCAGAGCTTGCGTTCCACGAGAACAAACCGAGCACGAGTACGAGCACGCCCAAGGGAAACGAGAAGGAGCTCGTCCACCCCCAGCCAACCCTCGAAGAAAAGAAGGAGACACAGGCAGAGCGGATGGAGGTCGATGTAGAGGGGAAGGCTACGGATCCGCCCAACACTGCTACACCACGCACACTGGAGGAGCGGTTGCAACGAGCCCCCAAACCTCTGGGAGCGAGACTTGGCCCAGGGAAGAAGCCAACGTTCAATGTAGACGCACCAGTGAGCGCTATGGCAATGCGTAAGGCGATGGTCCCCTTGTTTGACAAGGACGGTAATCGGATCGTACCCAGAGGACCGATGGGAGGGTTCAGGATGGTACGCGGCAAGGGAGTGGATATGTCGCGACCCCTCCCCTACTCACGCCCATCAAGGAGGAAGACGAACCCTACAACGGGTCGGCCGTGGACCAGCGAGGAGACGTTCTGGTACCCGTTCGGGATACCTGGATGGTCAAGCGACATCGCCGCAGCCGATATTCAGGACACGGTCGTAAACTGCAAGATCAACTACCACCGATTGCGAGAACTCGACCAATCACTGGAGGTGGTGACTCTACCACGTATTGTGACACGAGCAGTGTCCGGGACACCACCCTGGCGATTCCCCGCCACTACAGCGGAGGTCGACCACCTACGCGACACGGCGGCTGAGCCTTGCAACTTACTCGCGCTCGCGTTCTGGGAGCAGTTCGTACGAGAATGTAACGACGTGAGCGGGGACGTGCGAACCGACACTCAATGGCATGCCGTGGAACTCGGGTTCCACCGCCCCTTATGGGCCCCGTTCGTACCAGACAGCGACATCCCTCCGCTACAACGCCCTACCGAGGAGCCACCATTGGAACCCGCCAACTCGACACCCCTCGAGCCAACCACGGCCCCGGAGTTGGCCCCTGAGGACAGCCCGATGGAGAACGAGAGCAACGGTGGCAGAGCTGAGAGTGACACTGCCACTAACACCGGCGTACCCCAGCGAACATTGTTAGCCGGATCACAGCACCTGGACGACTGGGTCGCGCATTTGAGGGACCACCCCGATATCATCATCCCCGGGGTAGAACGAGACGAGCACGGGCACATATCGAACTTATCCCCGCTGAGAGGCATGCTGAGAGTCGCCACCCTAGGATGCGAGAGCCACGACGGGCGACTCACTCTGCTATTCGCGACCCGAGTCGCTCAGTTCGTGCGAGAGCACAACTTACTCGTATTGCCATCTCAGATGATGAGAGTGAGCCCGATCACGACGGAGGAGGACATGACCTCGGCTCGCATCAGGGAGCACTTCAAGTCCGCACTTAATCATGGAATGGACTTCTCATTGGAGGACGAGCCGCTGTACGACGAGGATATGCAGGGCGTGGCTGATTGGCTAACAGCGGTTGATCCGCCTACGGACGCGGCATCTATGGGGGAGGACGATGACAACACGTGGGGATTATCGATGTAATACGGAAACGGGAGAAACATTGGACGAGCGACGGACGATTAGACTGAACCTCGCAGGGCATACCCCGCGGTTCAGTCTAGAGGGGGAGAGTGTGAGGGATTCTAGTTTATTATTATTTGTGATAACGGTTACTCGCGGGCGCTCGAGTAGGCGGGCCGCGAGAGGTGGGGATGGGAATCTTTCACCTCGATTAGGTAATAACTATACAGCTGGATGCGAGCGCACATCGTGCGCGAGTCAACGTAGAGTTAGGATAACTTTAACTTCTGTACTAGCGTAGACTTCCGAATAGGACTCGGTCAAGCTTACGTCGTGTGCGTGAAGTCAGAAGTTCCCTTTACACTTTTGGTCATCCCCAACTTCAATGCCTGAAGTCAAAGTAAGTATAGCAGTGCAGGTTGCGCAAAAAATTAGCTCTTATTACGATACTAGCGAAACGGAGTCAGACGATCGCGGTGTTGTCAAGCGATGGCCATATGCATCCTCCACTTGTTAAAGGTGCGTCGAACTCTTATCTTCTTCTCTGTGCTTGCCAGTATCTAACTCACGGTCTTCCTGCTCAGCGCTCAGCACATATGTTACAATCTGTAGGGTAAAATACTCCCACTGACTTTATTGTTTGTTTACTATCGCGACCGCGCATAACGTTCAACTTTGATGTTATCGAGTGTTCGGCGTATACTGATTTCTTCTCAAGCAAGTCAGGCGATAAAATGGTTGGATCAAAGCAGTAAGTATCCATCGCGCGGCATTCGAGATCACGCATTCCACATACGACATCCTTCATAGTCATCAGACAAAGGTTACAGATCGGTAGTTACATATCTGGTGCTTTTCTCGTGTTACAGTGTTTGAAACAATTGGTTCGTCCAGCCTAGAATTGCTCAACCAGATACTGTTTGCTGAAAAACACAGACCTCATCAGCTCGCCCGTCTTTAATCAAACAAACTCATAGAAGTAGTACTCATTCTCAGTTATCGCTGCAGATCCCCTCGAGACTCAGCTCCCACACTTGTGCATCCCCATCATCCTTGTTCGTCTTCATAATCGCAGAGTTTGGCAGACTAGCAACCCTCGTGTGCCCATACCCATTGATGCGGAACCCACCCGAGCCACCGAACAAGTTACCGAACGGGAATTCGTCCGCCTTGTCCGCCGCGCTTACGAGGCTGCTGTCTCCCGCGATCTGGATCTTGCCTCCCGCGAAGGACAGTTCGACCTCATCGCTGTTGATCAAGACCGTCCCGTCTTTGATGCTGCCGTCGACGGCGGTGATGTGGAATCGGGTGCTCTGGTTGCGGGCTGCGACAATGGCTCCAGCGTGGTTGTCCAGGTTGCTGAGGTAGTACCAGTAGACGGGGTTGGGACCTGGGGTGCGAATATAGAACCTACGGGTACCGCAAGTCAGCGTGTGCACCATGTTATACCTATTCCAAAAGGTTAAGATTAATGAAATAAATACTAACCAGCCACCACTGAGATGGTCCGCAAAGTTGGATGGTACGGGAGGGATAACCTCGAAGGGCACAGTCTGATCGCGGTTCGTCTGTAGCGTGAAGAGGATCTGATTTCCTAACGATGCAGCGACGTGATTCTCCCTTATCGTGTCTGCGATGAGAATCTTCCCATCGTTATAGGCGTGGGTGTAAAACTGAGGTGAGATGCGCTGGATGCTGCCTGCGACCTGACTGTCGGTGGATGTCGAGACCAGACGCCACCATGCGTCGGCGACGGCACGGCTGGAGAAGACGATGATGTATCGCCAATTAACGTCGTCGTTCGCCTAGTCAAAAGGGTACAGCGGTGAGCATAATTCATGAGACATAAAGGTTTGGCGGTACGTACTCCGAGCCTTGCGTATGCGTAGAAGGGAGCCATTGCTGCTAAGTACTAGGCGAGGAGCGAAGTTTGGGTGCTAGCTAGTGAGTACTGGTGTCGAGTGACAACTGTATGAGGCCCCCACAGCAAATCCAAGGGGCCTTTTATACGCCCTACGCTGCACCAAGAGCGTTAGAGACAGTAAACAGGTTCCTCCCTACTTCACACGGGTAGTCCACGGTGTGAAATGTACGGGCGTACCATCGACTGGCAACGACAGGTGTAATGTCCAGCTGACCTAGAGTACTCCAGTTGCGAATGCATGAGGCCTATGGCGATAAGGTCCGCCCAGTGGCACTTCATTTCGACTCTGACTGTCGAGCAGTGCAGCACCTCGGATGGAAATTCAATCGACAATTGTACCGCACCATGTCGCGCTCCATACACGAGTGCATAGAATGAGCCGAACATACTGTCGTCACCGATGAGCCCCTGCTGAAAATCGCTGCAGTGGCATGGTCAGTGTAACAGTGACGTAAAATATTACACTTTTGAACGTAATTTCTTTCCCAAGCGGCTCGCCTGTGTTGTCTCTCGAACCCCAGTGCGGAAGTCGTATGTCCAGATTGCCAACGTGGAGGGTAATTTTGAGCCGGATCGAACAGCATATATATCCTGCTGATGGCTCACCTGGACATCCGTAGGAGTAGCCCACCAAACATGCGTGATCGATGTAGTAACTTGAAGACGAGATGAATACCAGTTGGCTTTTTTTCGTTGGGGACCCTGCCTATTGCCATTAAAGAATGTCTCTTCAGAAACGATATTGAATAATCGAAGGGTGAGAGTAAGGTTGTCGTAATGGGCGTACTAACGCCTGTTGATGGGCAATATCAGCCTTGCACATAAGGCTACGAAAACAACATTGCGGACGGTGAGGTCAATTTGCATCGGACCTTTGGACGTCACCGGTGCATACCTTGAAGGATTAGTAAACGGAGTATGCGATCAGATTTCTGGGGAGGAAGAGTAGGGCCAGTCGAGTCTGTACAATCAAGTCAGCAGAGAGACGGACAATCTGTGCAACAATTGTCGCTCACTTTTTAAGAAAACTCATCGCTTACTTACGTTCTTCTCACTGGTCAGGGCCCCTCATATCCGTCTCGGGGGTTGGGTGGGTCCCAAAGCAGACGTTCGGGGTTTGCATAGTCCAACACCACTTTAGACGAGACTCGCTACGGTGCCATTGGCAAAATGTGCGATTGCCAGTGCGATGAAGCCGCCTCAAACCGCTTTCTGCACCCTAGCAAAGCCGTGTGTTCTTCAAATGCGAAGTGATTTGATGCAGTGGATTAGTAGTAGTATCAGGTACTCGTTTGAAGCCTCGAATGTAAGGACGTACGTGGAGAAGTCTAGCAACAAAGTCAAAATGGGTCTGATGAAGGCAGTACGCACCCATTGAACGATTTGCAGCATCGAACATGCGTTCTATGTCATCATCAATCAAACACTGAGGTGACTTTCGTAGGTAAATAAAATATTGAACACATGACACCTGTCTATCGATGACGAAACTGGTTTGTCATGATCCATAGAATTTGAGTCGTCCCTAGAAGTCCTGCCCCGACTGTTACTCAGCTTGGAGACACCCGAGCCATGTCAGATTATTTGTCTTTGACGAGATATACCCATAGCGACACTCACTCTCAATCAGTGCTAACAGCTCCTTGGAGGCTGAGCTCCCACTCCTGCGAATCGTGATCATCCTTGTCCGTCTTGATAATCGCGCTGTTCGGCAGACCCGCAACCTTCGAGTTCCCATACCCATTGATACGGTACCCACTCGAGCCACCAGAGAAGCTGCCAAACGTGAACTGCTCGGCCTTGTCCGCGGCACGGAGACTGCCGTCGCCCACAGCTTGGATCTTGCCACCCCAGAAGGACAACTCGACCAAGTCGCTCTTGATCAAGACGGTGCCGTCTTTGATGCTATCGTCGACGGCTGTGATGCGGAAGCGGGTGCTATGCGTGCGGGATGCGACAACGACACCTGTGTGAGTGTCGTAGTACCAGTAGGCGGGGTTGGGGCCTGGCGTGCGGACGTAGAACCTACGGGCATTCAGTAATTAGCGTAATTATGTTGCTACCGGTTCCATTAGTCGTAGAAATCGTGACTTACCAGTTGCCGCTGAGATTATCCGCAATGTCGGCAGGCAGAGGAGGGATAACCTCAAATGGCACCGCTGAGTCGCGGTTCGTCTGAAGCACGAAGAACATCTTCGTGGAGAACTGCGCGGCGACTTGGCCCGGCAAAATCGTGTTCGCGACAACAATCTTGCTCGGGTCGTGAGTGTAGAACTGTGGCGTGATGCGTTGGATGCTGCCTGCAACTGGGGCGGTGGTGGTCGTTGAGACCACACGCCACCATTCGTCGGCGACTGAGCGAGTAGCAAAGACGATGAGGTATCGCCAGGTAGTCTCCTCGCTCACCTAGGTTACAAAAGGTATACAACGGTAAGCACGATTCATGGGAGACGAAGGTTATTGGTACGTACGTGCTTTGCGTATGCGTAGAAAGGACCCATTGCTGTTATGCGAGAAGTGAGCTTCCGATAGTGAGTTGTTGAGTGCGATGTCGAGTCTGAGGCTCCTGCAACAAGTCCAGGATGCCTTTTATATGTTTTCGTGCATGTTGTACCCTAAGGCCTATGCAAACGTAGGACTCCTCGTTGTCTCCCATGCCACGCTTCGGCGGCCGTGCTGTCTGAAACGACTATGGAAGGCATAGACCCCAACCCTCCAAGTCACTCGGAGGAGCACAGTACCGAGCGTATGTGGTCCGGCGTATGTTTCATTCCGGGTTAGACTTTGGAATGTTTCCACGACTTGAATTCTTGAGCATTCGGCAACTGTGACGCTGCGTGTTGCGCCCCACGCTTGAGTATACAAAAGGAGTCCAAACGGACTTTCGTCATGGAAGAACGCCTATAACGCCTATTGATGAATGGTGCAGTAAGTATGCGTATATAAAAGATGACATGAGGAGTGTAAGAGCCCAAATAAGGTATAATATCACACCTTCGACGTCATATTCACTACCCACAAACGGCAAGGATAATAAATAGGTACTTACTGGCTGCATCATC
>JAXQGX010000251.1:0-17753 GCA_037040455.1 Irpex sp. P115-07
CTATCTATCCGCTCTTGCTTGCAAAGATTATGTGTGTACGCTTCTCATTACTGTACTGTCCTCATCTTGCTTCGCTCAAACGAGTCTGGACTCCCTTCCGTTAGTTTGTTGTCTGTATGTGTTCCAAACGACTTTTCTTCTCCTGCTTGCTGTGATATAACGATGCTGTATATACCCACAACAAAGTCCATCTCCTTTGTATTATCTGTCTACGCCAGAATAATGTGTTTCCAATGATATATTTGTGCAATGGTCCTATTCGGCCGCTTATCGATATTACAGTGCGTGACATAGGTTGTCTAGATGACATTGGGGCGATATATGGTATACTGTATGTATGTGAAATCCGCACGGCAGAGGCTAAATAGGAAGATGCGGGGCAAGGAAGTGATGTCCTAGCCGGAACTGAAGTAGGAGAGTTCCAATCCCACAGCCCGTATAGGCTTCACACGGCTTGAGAGGTTGGATGTGATACCGAGGCTCACGAGCATGTTTCGTATTCGACCTTCCCACATGACGGAAACGTCCTAACAGAATGAATATCAGCTCTAGTCATATTGATCACAAATTAGAAGGGATACTTACGGCGGTCGTTGAGAAACGCGCCTTCACGACACCTTGGACTGGGTCTATCACGGGGTCCAGTGGTGGTTCGATCGGTGTTACAAGTAGAGGTAATGATGGGGATGATAAGTCCGGTACCACAGGCGGAGGCGGGCTCTTTGTCTGCTTTCGTCTCGTCCACCACTCGGCCCCGAGTGACCATTCGCTCTCATAGCTGTAAACGTTGAAGTCAAATCGGGAGCATAATGAAAGGTCACGCGACACTCGAGCTGCATATGCACCCGATATGTGTCCAACTATGGGATTGAAGATGGCTGTGATTGTCGTGGGAGGCTGGGGAGGTGGGCAGCTTGCAGGCTCATTATCTGGAGAGGGTGGTACCTGAGCAGAGGGTGGTGTGGCATCGGGTAATGTCGTGAAGCGTAGACCACCGGAAACTAGTCATCGTGAACACTCATGCGTTTTGAAGCGGGGCAATCACTCACCTCCAGCACTCTTCTCCTTCGCACTGAAGTAGAACTCTGCACCAGCAGATATTCGACCCTTCAGTCCGCCTTCCATAGCATCCTCCTCGTCCACTCTCTTCGTCCGCGAGCGTACCTTCGTGGTTTGACCAGTGGTATCTTTCGAGGTGGCCAACTTGCCAAAGTTGTGCATACATTGCACGCCCCACATCTGGTCTTCAGCACTCCAAGTGTACTCTGAGCACCACTTCCCCGTAGAGTGCTGTAGTCGGAAGAGCATATTACTTGGCGAGGACCCTCCTCTGGCCTTCTCAAGAGTTTGGAGACTATAACGAGGGTCGGATATGGCTGCTATGGATGCCTGCCAAGTCGGGCTCACTCTTGTTGAATACAGAGCCTCTAACCTCCCAGTTGGAACGTATATTCGTCCGTATAGTAGGTAATCTTCGAATACAAACCATTAGACTTCTGGGACATAATAGCAGATGAGGCCCTGCTTACCGCGTGTGTCCACTCTTTCCCCTGCAAGCCACTCCTGCTCTTTCCCTTCTGGCCGCCGTAGCTGATCGTAGACCTTGAAACGGTCAATGATATCCTTCACGTTTACATTTCCAGAGCTTTTAATGTCCAGGTCGCACGACGTGAATATGTATCCGACAGAACCATTCAAAGTCGGGAGGGCGGTCATAGAATACGAGGTCTTGAAGAGGGAGTTGGGGGACTTTGCTATGGCAAACTTGAGCCCTGTCGGAACATCGAAGTCCAATATAGCTACAGGTATTGTAAATCCGGTCAACAAGATGTGATTTATATACACTACATGTCTACTCACCGTTCGAAGACCTCGTAATGTTGGTGTAGAAGTTGTCATCGTTCCAACCGGTAGCCTGGAAATACTTTTGGATCACGTATGTCGCAAACGGGTGCATGGTAGTTAACAAATCCTACCACCAGCACCGTCCTTGCGCTGAAGTGTATCGATGCCCAGCCGGGCTTCGTCGTCGTCTGAGAGAAGTTGCGTAAAGCCGCGGCAACTCGCCGAGGCCAATGAACGAGTTATGGGCGTCTACTACTCTCTTTCATGGACTTCTTCCTCCCAAGCGGCATCACGCTCGATGTCTTCTATCTTTCCATTACCTGCTCCTACGTTACCTGAATTTGATACTTTACTGGTGAAAGGGAACTATCATGCGTCTGCGCCCATACATCTGGCTCTCTCGTACGCGCACGTGCACGATGCGGCCAATGTCATCGTTCTGGCTCCATCGCGAACGCACTTGACAGCCGATGTCAGGAAGGCGAAGGACAGCTTTCTCAGCAAAAATGGCGGTAATGGAGCTGTTGCCAATGCCTCAAGAAGAGTAGAAATGCTGTAAGCTGCGCCTTCCCGTTCCCGGGCCATTGCATCGTAGCTAACATTAATGACAGGTACCCACCCACACCTTCCCATCTTGAGTTATTACTCTCCCTTTTCCATGAGGCGTTGCAAGACGAACAGGACTTTCTGCACCAGAAGACCACATTCTCTGTGACCCCATCTCTGATAGTGCTGTGTGAGCCGTCTGCCTACTTTTTCGAGGCTCGACAAGCAACGTATGGGAGCCAGTAGCTCGAGCATCTCTACTCCGCTCACACAGTCCAGAGTCTCCTCTTATCTGACAGTAGTCACGCAAACAGTATCACTAGTCAATATGCTTGCCGAGCGATGGTTAGTTTACTGCCTACCATATCCTACCATTGCTAATATCATGCTAGTGGCCAGCCCATTGCGTTTGCTCTATTTGACTCCAAGTTGGATCAGCTACAACTGCCGATTCTGCCGCCCCCCGTAGATCCTACCGGAGTAAGTGAGAGGGATTCCACGCGAGCTGGCCCCAGACGTGAATCAGTAGTCGAGCTGGTGCGGAGATATTTTGGATGGGTTGGCACAATCGAAGGTAGATGTTGCCATATCGCATAGATTAAAGGCTATGACTAAATAACCATGGTGCAGATGCAAACACTGATGACGACGTGCATGCGTTTCGCTTGACTCGCATACAAGCGAATTCGTTCAACGACGATGAAGAGATTGTTTGGCGATACAAAAAACGGGTCGATGATAGTGGTTATGTTACGTACGATTTTTAGAGGTTAGAAAATCTCCTTCAATGCAACAAATGGCTCACGAACTGAAGAACGTACCCCGTTTTCCAAGCCCTTAGGCCTTAGTATTTGTATCGACAGAAACATGCTGTAATATATAGCCTAGCACGCGTAGTTTGTGGCCTTAGTTGTATGCGGTCTTTTCTCGTATTGGATTTATAGTCTAAAAGTCTTTTGACTTTGTAAAAGGGCAATTTCGTGGTCACGGCGCGCACGCCGACGTCTGGTAGAATCACTATCTCGATCTGTGGGAATAATCCGGCCGCTAGGCGTCTACCCAAAGCTGGCTTGTGATTTGGGGGCGTATCTCCGCTTACCAGCAGCCATGCACTCGTCCCCAGAACCAGTCTTGCCACAGAGCTCGCTTGCTCGATGGAGTTCTTCAGCGACGTCGGAGGGGACCCTTTGAAGCCCTCATTGTTTGAATTAGTTGCCCAAGAACAACTGGGAGGGTTGTTGCAGCCCGCATTGAAGTATGTGTTGTCGGTGAGTTGTCCGCCCCATATTGCTTAAGGGGGTTACGAGGTTGAACAGTCACTGTAGGTTTTTGCGCAACGGTATCCTAGGTATCTGCTTCGTGTAGTGAACCGCCATGAAGAGTTCTATGCTGCGTTAATGTTCTTCGTTGAGAGACATTACCTGCGTACCCATGGTTCGTCCGCTCGTTCCGTTCATCCGGTAGTTGACTCAAAGCTAATTGTTTCCAAGGTGCATCCTTTGCCGAGAACTTCTATGGACTCAAACGGCGTAGACGACCTCTTTTCGAAACGGAGCGAGCTCAGGCGGCGGTAGGAGGCGTGCCAGCTGAAGAGAAGCTGCGAGGACGTGAAATATGGAGATCCATGATTTTCCTGGTACGTCGATATACTCTGAGCCCTTGTTTGTTTTCTCACATGGTCCAGGTCGGACTTCCGTACCTACGAGCCAAGGCACACGATTATTTCGAAGCGCTGGGAGGAGGTGTCGACCACGATTTGTTTGACGAGAACGAGCAGAGAAGGCAGGCTAGAAGTTTAGGCGAAGAGGTGCGTGAGTTTTATAACCTTGTCACACGACTGTCAATTGACCGGGATGGACAGACCGTGGCCGCTCGACTTCGACGAACGTTTAAGAAAGTATACCCTTGGTTGAACACAGGGTTTGAAGTTTGGCTGTTTGTCTGCAACGTTGCGTATCTTTTCGACAAGACACCCTTCTACCGGCCGTGGTTAAGATGGATTGGAGTCGATATACGGCGTATGGGTATGGATGACATGGTGAGATCATTGATGTCGTATGCGACGTGAGAAACAGGACTCTGACTCGTATTCTATAGCTTGCTGCCCGTAGACCATCCAAAGGTAGTCTAGCCAAGGACCTTCCTCAAGGTTTGTTGGCGAAGCTACGAAGGCTGCTGATATCATCGCCGCGTCTACTATTAGACAGCCTGAGGATTCTCCTGCCAACTGCTATTTTCTTCATCAGATTCTTAGAGTGGTGGTACTCACCCTCATCTCCCGCGAGAACTTTGGCTGTGTCCCCGCAGGGTCCTCCCGTGCCGCCACCCCGCATGTTACCACCACATCCGCGGGGATTGCAGATAGATGGGGCCAAGTACGGGGAGTGTGGACTGTGCCACAATGCGATCGCGAATGCGACGGCGTTTCCTTCGGGATATGTATTTTGTTACCGATGTGCGCACGACTATGTTCTGGAGCACGGGCGATGTCCTGTCACGCTGCTGCCTGCGCGAGTGTGGCAGCTGCGAAAAATTCTAGTATAATACGAATTTCTGCTGCTTAGGAGATACAGATTAGCGCGGGCGGAGTGAGCTTGAGAAATAGATTCATTTATGTTTTCGGATTGTCAGCTTCCGAGTGGACGAGAGGCCAAGCACGTTCGTGAGATCAGATATTGCAGCGATCTCTGGAATTCGTAGATAATCGTATTGCACGTGAAGGCTTTCTGGCTAGTACGCCTGTTATGGCTCCGCTGCAGCCTTAACATGCCCTCCTCCTCTAGTCCATGAAGCACCGAACTCGTCCGCTCCTCTCTCCCTCCCAAAACCCCAAAAACGGCGGCGCGCACACGCCTCCCGACATAACATAGCGGACTCGCCTGACCAGGAAGACCGTCGGCGGACATGAAGGTTCGTCTTCACCGTCCATGGCGATGAGCACAGGCACTGAGGAGACCAAATCCCCTAGTTCGGCAAGCAGATCCAAGCAGACCAGGTGCCAGGATGGTCGCAGCATTACTTGGACTACAAGTCGCTCAAGAAAATCATCTCCTCGTTCGAGTCAAATCGACCTGTGGCAGAAGCGGCCGCCTTGGCGGTTGGTATGTCAAAACAAATCCCAGAGGTCACACAGAATGTTTTGAGAGCGTTGTACGACAGGGACCCCTGGATCAGACCCGTCTGGCGTGCCGTTACTACCCCCTGGCTTCGGCTCAGAAGACGACAACAGAGGACGAGAATTCCAAGCGTACAAGGCAACATTCTTCTTCAAGCTTGAAAGGGAGTTGGAAAAGGTGCGCATATATGACTCAGGGGTATTGGCTGTCTATTGAGCTGTTACAAGATCAACGCATTCTATCTTGAGAAAGAAGCGGAGTTGAAAACACGGCTAGAAACTCTTCTATCCAAGCGAAGGGCTGCTGCAAGTCGCGTTCTGCCTGACTCTCTTGACGATTACTCCACGAAGAATCACGTAGAGTGGAATGCCGTCGAGGAGGGGTTCCACCTTCTCGAGCGCGATCTCGGAAAATTACAGGTAAATATGCGATAAAATGCGACATTATACATTTCCGCTAATCCGCCTTGTAGCAATTTGTCGAGATCAATGCAACTGGTTTCCGGAAAATACTGAAGAAGTGGGATAAGCGGTCCAAGTCAACCACGAAAGAGCTGTATCTGGCACGCCAAGTCGACGTTCAGCCGGTTTTCAACAGACAGGTAGGTTCAATTCTACAATTGTATTCAACTTGTGGTATTCAATCTATCTTCTTTCTAAGCTCATCTCGGAACTGTCTGATACCGTTGCTGCCTGCCTTCTGGATCTCACCGACTTATCCGTAGGCGTGAAATACGAGTCCTCTGCACCAGAGGATCCTGTTTTCACCCGTCAGTTGAGCGGAGACACCACTGTTCCCCATGGTCCGTTCAGCGATTTGGAAAGTAGCATTCGAAGGGCCATCGCAGATGAAGATAGAGATGCTCTTACGCACCTGGTGCAGCTCTCAGAGTCCTTGACTCAGACACCCGAAGCACGTCTACATGCGACACGAGTATTATGGAAGGCAGTCATCGATGCTCCTGCAGATCTAGCCGATCTCATTCTTTCTTCGACATCAGAGCCGTTCAACTACCTCTTCATCGACGACATCAATGGACGAACGTGTCTGCACGAGGCGGCACGAGTTGGAGCTCTTCGTCTCGTTATTCTATGCCTGGAAAACGGTGTACAGCGCGACAAAGTGGACGTCTATGGTCGCTCTGCTCTCCATTACGCTGCTATGAACGGGCACGCTGCGGTTTGCGAACGTTTGATTCAAGAGAGCTTGGATCCAAATCTCGTCGATTTGGATAATTGCACTCCGCTTATTTATGCCACGCTGCAGGGATCCGTGCAGGCGGTTCGGGTACTGCTCCAGGTCGGCCGAGTTTCTGCACAGGCTACGGTACTCAATGGCGATCTCATGCCGCTGTCTCTGGCTGCACGCGCGGGTCATTTGGACGTGGTCGTCCTGCTCCTCGAACATGGAGCCCCCAGCTTGCCAAACACGAATGGCGAGTATCCTATTCACTTGGCTGCTCAAGAAGGCCACCCTCGGATTTGCAAACTGCTCGCAAGCCACGAAGGATGGGACACACCAGACAAATATAATGAATGGACGCCGCTCTTCCACGCCGCACGGTACGGACACGAAGAATGCCTTCGCGTCCTGCTGGATGCCGGCAGTCGTGCAGATCGCACAGATGAAGTCGGACATGCCGCGGTGCATTATGCTGCATGGTATGGACATCACACGTGTGTTTCCCGTTTAATGGAGGCAAGTCTCAAACTTGCTGGTGGTCAATCGCACTCTGCACACGCCTCTCCTTTCTCCGATACAGTACGGTCTCTCGGTGCTGATTCGGACGTGGACGCCATCCCCTCTTTGTCGCTACCTCCACCGATGATGCCCTATCGTGTTTATGGTCATAACTACCTGGACAAGAATGCTCTCGTACAGATCACGATTGGCCATCCTTGCTCGCGCTTCGGAGAGCCATCTGCAGCGTCTTCAAAAGCCGTTAGCTTGCGTTCGCCCTTGAATGGCCTTGAGCGCACCGAAGGTTATTTGCACACGTCACCTCGCTTGAAGCTGGTGGTGACGGCATCTCCAGCCGTCACTGCAGCTCCGTTCAGTGTTGCTTTACCGTTGACAGACGATAAGGTGGTCTACTCCTTCCAAGCTCCATCCCTTGAGGCCCTATCTCTTGACTTCTCCTTGTATCCAAACTTCGGCACGAAACTCATAGGACGAGCTGCCTCTCTACCTGCTTCCTTTGCGTCAATTCGTCAGAATCAGGCCTTCATTCTACCTATTCTAGATCATCATCTGAACACCATTGGCGAGGTGCGAATAAGGGATCTCTATTTATTGTGTTGATGTTGACCTTTGATTGCAGGTCGCCTTCGAGGTCAGTGTAGTCAAGCCGTTCAGCGGCGTTACTCTCCAGATTGGAGGTGCAGTTGAGACGTACTGGAAATCCATCGCTACGCCGCTCTCGACGCCTACTCCGAAGCTATCCTCTACCCGCTCCACGGCCCCTCCCCGAACCATTGCATCAGCTTACACGTCTCCTTCTATATATTCCTCAACGGCTAGCGCCAGTCATTCCCTCACGCACTCTTCCATCTCGGGCAACTTTATCTATATCACAGTGCAGGTCACCCGAGATCTTCAGCCTGTAACGTTCTGCGAATGGCGTCTACCTGAAGACGCTTACGAACTTGGGGTTGCTGATGTGACCCTGTCACAGTTCACTGCACTTGCCCAACGTGTTGGCAGGTTCGGGTTAAACAACGTGTCTGGCTCCGCTTCCCTCTCCGATCTTCATAAAGCGATAGCAGGTTCCATGATGCCATTATCGGACCTATTGAAGGTCAGTACCATCGCTCAGTCGTGCCTGTATGGAGTGCTAAAATTATCGTCGGCTTTTGTTTCAGCTTCTGCCAGCTACACTCGGGATTTGTTTAGAACTTGCCTACCCGTCTACGTCGATACAAGAACGCCACTCTATTCGACATCAGGTCCCTCTGAATGACGTGGTTGATGCTGTGCTGCGGACTATTTACGATATAACCTCGCTGGAAGGCCACGTTGGACGAAGAAATGTCGTCTTTACGTCATTCTCACCCGACATCTGCTCCGCATTGAACTGGAAGCAGCCAAATTGTGAGTGGGCCGTACATACCCCTTATGCCGTGTGCGGGGCCGAGAGGCTGACATGCGTGTACCTGTAGATCCTGTCTTCTTTGCTTCTCAGTGTGGACGAATATGTCCCCGTCGCCCGAGCGCTACGGCTCTATCGATAGAGGATTCGAAAGACTACCGCCTGTCGAGCCTTCATTGTGCGGTAGAGCTGTGCAAGGCCAACAATATGCTTGGTCTGCTCTTGGATGCGGAGCTTCTGGTGAGTACCACCAGTTTAGGGTGCACGTGGTTCACTGATAGACGTAAATGCAGTCTCAAGTACCTTCGCTTGTGCAAGCTGTCAAAGAGTTTGGACTTCTCTTGGGCGCATTTGGGGCCGCCGAGCAGATAACTGCGTTGGCTGCAGGGGAGAACAGCGTCGACGCCTTCCTTCAAGACGGCATCCTAACTTATTCAGACTACTCTAAACGAGGTTGCTGATCGACATCGTCAGTACTGCATTACATATTATTATGAGAGCGTCCAGATATAGCATTACTACATATATGGTAGCCTACTTTGTAGCGTTTTATTTAGCAAATGTATAGATACTTAGATACGAGATTCGAAAAGATTCGAATGCTATGCGAGTAAATACAATGTCGGATTTGGTCTGCCTGGGTCTAGACGGACGCATGATATAGGGAGGCATACGATCCTCCCTTCGTCAGCAGTTCTTGATGGGTGCCAAATTCAGTAATGGTCTAGAAAGAAATATGTGACTATCAGTGAGAAGGAATAATTTCGATGCGCAGGAGAAGAAGTACTCACCCCATGCTCCATCATGGCTATCTTATCTGCCCTGCGGGCGGTCGAAAGCCGGTGTGTGATGAATACGACGGTCTTGATTTTCTTTCCCGTCGTCGATGAGCGTGATATCTCTTCGACGGTGTCGAAAACATGGTTCTGTGCATGTGGGTCCAATGACGACGTCTGAAAAGTATATAATTTCAGAGAGCGGCCCTCAATCGAAAATATGGAACACACCGGCTCGTCAAGGACGATGAGATCAACTTCAGGGCGATGTGCCCGCATGAATGCGCGAGATATCGCAACACGTTGCCACTAGGAACACACAGAAGGTGGTGAATAAAGTACGGATAGAATAACATGAGATGGAGTACAGACCTCGCCGCCTGAAAGGCCGTATTGTTGATGTTTAGGACATCCAATGTGTCCAAACTCTTCTCTGAAATTGGGCGAAGACGGGGCCGACGATTGTCCTGACATGCTGTCTAAAATCGTCTTCACGCCGTTGGGGAGACTATAAAGCATGTGCTCTGCTCCTGCAAGCTCAACCGCCTTCTCTACCGCGCCGTCTGAGCGTGCTTCGGGGAGGTAGCCGACACCAACATTTTCCTTTAGAGAAGAATCGAATTTGGAGAATCCTTGCAGAACAGCCGTTACGTGAGTATGGAAATCAATGGGATTGTGCTGTCGAAGGTCCCTGTCGTTGATGAGGATTTGTCCGCTGTGATAGTCCGCCAAGCGGAGCAAGATCTTCGCGAGTGTAGATTTACCTGCGTATGATGGATAAGTTCAGCTAATATTTTGATGCAGTTGTAGAGACTCATTCGATGAGAAAACACTCACCGGAGCCGTTGTAGCCGACGATTGCAAGGGTCTCGCCAGCTTCTAGAACAAGACTGACGTCTTTGAGAGCAGGCGTGTGATTGCCTGGATATGTATAAGAGACGTTTCTGTAACGGTATACTATGTCATCGGCCTGATACTTCCACGTTACAAAATGTGGACGCATTACCTCAACTCGATTTTCATACCCTTTTTGGTACTTCTATATTTGATCCTTGTGGGACTGTCAGGCTGAAGCTGGGGCTGGACCTCCATTGCCGCGCAGAATGCGCCTAAAAGAAAGATGCCCTGGAAACCCATACGCAGAGTTTGCACGAGCTGCCTTCCTGTGAAGAAAAATGATTGAACAGAGCCGCGGTAGAGTGAGAAGGAGCCTAGGGAATTCGAGGAAGATTGTAAAGCAATAAGGATGGGAATCTGCCCGTCAGTTAGTATTTGCTCATAAAAGTCACGCTATAAGAACGACCCACATTCTGAAGAGCATCAATGACACCGGTGGGATTCAGCTGACACAGCAAAGAGCCATAGAGGCTCTCATCTCCACCGAGTCGACCTTGTTCAAGTCCAAGGGTGACTCGCCGAGCCTTCGCCCAAGACTGTAGAATCCATGGGCCAAGGCCGAACAGAACAATCTCTGGCCGGTGGACGTCGCTATAAGCCATTCCGCGCATGCGATTCTGCTTTGCTGTCGCGCGAGCTTCTTTGACATCATGTGTGTCTTCACCTAGATCACGGTTCCGAGTCCATGGCGACAGTAACAGCGGAAGCACTGTGGAAATCACAGAGAATAGAAGCAGCCACACATGTGTCCCTCTGGAAGTCAACGACCAGAGCATGACAGCATGAGAAGCCAGTTCAGAGACAAGCGTCAGAACGCGAAATAGGTCGAGCGGGGACAGGAGGCCAAAACCCGGCATGCCGCTGAATGAGCGAACGAAGAGCTCGGACTCCTGAAACAAGTCGCGTATCTGTGGGTTTTCTAAGGTGGGAACGTCCATCTTGAGCCGCTGTTCCATTTGACGGTATTCCATGATGAAACGGGCCGAGCTCTGAACAACGTCCGCATTTCTATTACTGAAGGGAGGAGCAAGGTTATACGTCTTGTGGTCAGAGCAATATAAACTTTATGATCTGAATGGGTCTGAAAACACACTCACGCTAGCGAGTCGACCAAACTTTCAACGGCCATTCTCAGCAAATCGGTGGCGATTAGTCGGAAGAGACGGGTGAAACTGAAATCCCCTGATGAGATTACGGCTTGGACCTGAAAATTTCAGTTAGTATGCTACGGCATTCTGAGCGGAGGAGGCGCGGAAGCATACCTCGTTGATGATAAGAGCCTGTGAATAGCCTCGACAGGCAGGAAGGACGCCGCGAAATATGTCGAGGCTAACCATGAGAAGGACACGTAAAGGATGTATACTCCACAGAAGAGAGAGTATACGGGTGATGCAACGCTCGGAAATCTCTATAGCGAGAGAGATGTTTTTGCCTGTCATTGGCCGTTGCCCACCGGGTGTGAGTATGAGCTCATCACGCTCTCCAACAACTCGTGATGACGACCAGAGATTGAAGAGCGATTGAGTGGGTTTGACGTCCTCAGGAACATCAATAGGAGTGGAGCAAGGGAAATTGGAAGCGCTATGTCGGTCAAATGGACCCAGCATACCAGGGAGGAAGGAGCACAGTGGCTTCAGGGGGACACTCAGCATAGCACTCGGACGGTCGGAGGGGGAAAAAGATATGAGTATGACTGGTATATATATATATAAGGACAGACGGGTGGGCCACACGCATTGTATGACAGGTGGCTTTTTGTTCTGTGCAGGTTCCGTAAGTTGAGATCCGAGCATTTCGTCAGAAACGGAAAGGGAAGGAGGAGAGATTATGGGAGTGAGGGCCCGACACAGCTTGACTGGTAATCTCGACGGATTACAGCACTGATGGCAACCTAAATGCAAAAGAGGTAATAGAGCTGAGCAGATGTGGGGCAAACGATACGGACATGAACGTTTGCAGCGTGGTTGGAATTTTTATTTCGTGGAGGACATTGTCGCCGTGACCCGGTTTGGCCCAGTGCCGGTGGCCTTTGGCATAGCCTCATGGGGCGACAAAGAGGAGGAGAAAGAGGCATGAGACCCCCGGCGGGTATCTGCGCTGACATTCGGCCATGGCCTCGAGTGGGTGAACCACTCAGAGTCTTTTAGGATTCCATAACGGGACATATCGTCCATCAGCGCAGCCAGCGCCCGGCGTCTCACTCAGAACCTCGCGAGGCCCGCCACAAACTTCGTCGTTGCTTTCCTTTTCGCGCCGCCAACACCTCAGACACGAGGCTAGCATGCGGTGTATAGCCAAACACGCGGTGATATACGACACCAACTCTCCTGCTGCCACGGGTGTGAGGTTCATATGTGCTCGCGGGTTCAACCGGGCCCTTCTGGTTGGTGGCAGATCCTCGCCCAAGAATGCCAGCTCCTCGTCCTGGCTCTGCACACCACCTGCGTGTTTCAGAAACGGTGCGATGAACGTCTATTCTCCGATATCCTGTGCAAGCTGAACAACTCCTTATGGACCATGTCTTCCACCGTAACACACTTGCTAATCACAGCTAACCGCCATGGGTAATAATCACCTCACACCCAAGGTTCAAGAAGCTCCTTGAATCAATGAGAGACCTCGGGAGGGCTGCAACAGGCATAATTCGCCCAACTGCCATACTATCTCACCCCGCGCACAATAACGCGCTTGCACGGCTCGTCGTCTGTCATCACAGCATTCCACTCACTTCGTCATCATTAGATATGCGCCCTGAAAGATACGGCTTACTGCATTGCGGAATACCGACCCAGTGCAAGTAAACTCATGTCCTCTCTCACGTCGACTCTTCCCGACTGGCTGTACTGTATAACCAGCTCTACTTTGGGCTGCTTATCCTTTCGAACCACAGATTGGGCGCGTGGCTTTCATCCCGTCCGATCATTTCGTGGATACACATGTCCCTACTCATTACACAATCTACGTACGAAATAATCCTCTACGTCTACCGCATAGCCTGAATGAGCTTGAACGCCGTATAGGCATCTCTTCCCCGCACAGAAGATACCGCTGTACGATCCTCGCGGTGGCGAGAAAGGTTGCCGGCTCATGCCCGTAATAAACCGACACGAGGTCCTTGGAAAACGGCTAGACGAAAAACGGCATATTACTGCCAAATCCTCGCCACTTGAAATAGCAGTCGACACGACGTTAATATTTCGTGGCCACTAAGCACAATATCCGTGGTCAACTGAAATTCCAGGGAAACTAAGCCTAATCCTTAGTCTCATAGAACAAAAAGAAATGGGCGTACGAAGGAGGGCTGAGTTTAGAGCTTGCGCATCATCAATCAAGGGCCAGTAAACTCGCTGATCCTCGTTCATGTCCACGGGAATTTTCCGTCACGGAGATCTTACTGATTTCCATCCGTGCGATATGCCGAAATAGATGAGTCCTTTCCCCTACCTTATTTGCGCTTCAACAAGCTCTGACCTGAAAGCACACGCTGCACCACGGAAAGCTGGTGCTAGATCGATTGCAATTCGTTCAATGCAGGTATGTAAGATTCACAGTGGTCCACATGTACATCTTTACATCATGGGTACATCGGCGTATCCCCCACACAAGTTTTACCTTAGCTTCAACTTCGATTTCGCACAGAAAATCGAGGCCCGTGTGTATTTACGCAACTTCAATTTGCAAAGTGCATCCGTAATTGCGGGGGGAAGGGTATGTTAATCTCTTGAATCAATGCACAATAAAGTCTGTAACTTTCCATGGCGGATTATCGTGCCCGCTGGGGAGTTTTGATCGGTATTTTAGGTAAGAGAGGATCAGGGATCAAGGTGAGAGAAGCGCATCGATATCATGTACAGATCCTAGCACTGTAACCTACTCCAGCGACTGGGATGAGTCGTACGACATGGCACAGCAGGCGTAAGAGTACGAAAGATAGAGTCCAGAGCGTCACGATATGATGAAAGGGGGTTTCCGAGCCGTGAAGTTGATCGTCCCAATGTCCATAAGACGAAGCAAGAATAACACACGAAGACCAAAAATCAAGCAAGAGGTACATACCTACACGAGATTGAATTCCACATCCTCCGCACATCCATAAACCAAGCAAGCGACGAGAACGAAAAACGAAGACGAAGGAAAGAAGAGGAATTGAAGCAAAAACAAGCACGCAGATACAGCAAAACATTACATGACCAACTCACGCGCGGTCCACTCCTGGGTTTACGCGACAGACATCGGCCGCAGTTTGCCTCCGTCCTTGGAGAACGCAGGCGATGGCGGCACAAAAGTGTCTTCAGTGAGCGCCATCGACACGGGTTGGTACGAAGGCTCAGGAACAGAGCCTGATCCAGGGTCCATGAAAGACGACGTCGATGTCGGGTTCATAGGCATAGGCGTCATTCTTCCAGGGTTCTTCCTCGCCTTTGCCTTGCCCGCGCGTCTACGGAACATATACACAAACGCGGCTGCGACGAGTAAAAGAATGACGAAGGCATTGAGCGCCATAATGGCGAGCATCGCGGGAAGGTATGAATTGAGCTTGCTGATCGTGCTCGCAATGTCGTCCGAGACCTTGACAGAGCCGCTGCTGCCGGTGGTGTCGGATGTCGAATTGGCGGCATTGTAGGTGATGTTCGTTGCTGCAGCGCCTCCTCGAAGTTGATGGAATTCAGCGGAGGCTTTGTTGGGGTCGACGAGGGAGAGCAGCTTGACGTAGGGATTTCCCATGCTACCGTCCGACTGGAAGTCACCGAAATCGTAGACCGAGTAGATTGACCGAAGGACGTTGTCACCAATCAGCCAGTCGCTGGAAATAAACACGAAACATGTGGTCAGTTGGGCCAACGTTAGGCTCGGGAGGAACAAGATGATCATGCTTACAATTCGCCCGCACCAACTGCGACGGATTGTGGGATGAACGTTCCAATGCATTCCGAAGAGTTGGAGAGACTCTGAGGGCTAACATCGAGGGGATGGATGGCATATGCTTTCCCACTACATCCCAATTTTTTGAGTCTCAATGGTTGCGCAAAACATCAGTGTTGCTTACCCAAATTGCAGAGCAATGTTGATCTCTTGATCGCAAGGCACCTTCCACTGGCCGGCGCTTGTATCAAATGTCGCATTCGGAACGGAGCCGTAGATTGCTGTGCATATTTCTGGGGGCGCATAGCTGCACGAGTATGAGCTTTTGAGGGAAGGATGGAGGTAGTGAAACGCACGTGTAGGAGGTACCGCTGTCGAGCAAGACAACGGCCTTGCCTGAAGGTGCTCCATCAACCACACTGGACACTGCCACAGTGTTTTGTCCCACTATCAAGGCCTCAAGGAGGACATTCCACCGAGTCGGGTATGCTTCTGGGAACGTGGGGATAGGGTCGTTGTTCAGAACAGAGGAATACTCTTCAACGACTTCGCCTAAGTGTCCTGTCAGCAACTAAAGGAAATAGATACGGCTTTAACGCACCGATAGAGAACGTTCCCTCGGTGTCGTCGTTCGGGTCAGATGTCCGTTGTAGTGAGAAGGTGATGAAGTTCGGCTCGTCCTTGTTGTCATTAAAGAGATTGTAGAGAAGACTGCGTCCCTTGTCCGAGCCGGTGTGGTTCACAAGGGCATCAACTGTCGATAGCGACGTGAAGCCAAGGCCGATAATTCCTTCGGCGCCATATTGAAGAGCAGGGTTTGATGCGGCGGATACATCGAGGAATGCCTGAGACGATATGTGTATGCTATGAAGATATTTGTGCTCAGCTTTGCTACGGGCAGACAAATTACGAAAACTTACCCGGCAAACTCAACTGGTGCGTAGGCGACGCTACCAGATGCCCACCCGATTCCGTACTAAGGTCCCAGTAGTGAGTAACCAAACACAGGGCAGAAACGTCTCATCACTCTCACCGTTAGGTTCCAAGTTATCGACTGAGGGATAACAAATCCATCGGTATTCAGATTTGTGACGAATGCATCGAGGTAGCATTTACTTACAGATGATTGGACATTAGGTAAAGGTGAAGATGATCCCTTCACCCACAGGTCTGATGAACCAGTATCGAGTTGTAGAGGATAGTCTAGACAAAACGCATGCCGTCATCAGTCCGCTGTCATAACGGCGATCCTCAATTTCCTGCTCACCGTTGCCACCTATGGTAATCTTGGCGAACAAAACGCGATTAGCTCGTGTGTTCCGTGCGACCAGTGGCCAGAGCAATGTTTGAAATACGAGAATGATAAATGAGAGGTACTATGTACAACCCTGAACCTCGCGGGGTCTGCACCCGTGTTCTACGATACGTATTTATATCGCAGTGTCGAGGTTGGTTACATGTGCGGAAGAGCGCCGGGTGCCACCGTCAACAGCGTTAATGAGCCTCACTCACATTTGTCATGTACAGGATATCGTGAGTGTCACTACATGTACAAGACGAGTTGTGATCAACAGCTGGAATGGTGAAGAGTGCTATCACTCACGCCATGGATATTTCTGAATCGTTTGCGCTTGACGACGCCGCAAAAACCGCGGGACGGGATACCGACGAATGGCCAAACGTCGTACTCCCGCTCCTCTTTCCAAACCCTCCATCATTGCTGGTCGACTTGACACGTCTTATGGGGAACTTGCGAGCGTCCGAGAGCGTTGAGCAGAGGAGAAAAGCGAGAGACAGTGAGCCTGAAAAGGTCTTCATTGTGAGGTTTCCAGATACGAAGCCAGGGCCGAGTAGTAAAGAATGTGAGACAGCTAGTGTGAGCAGTAAACGACGAGTGTCCTGGCGAGAGACAGCAGGGAAGAAAGACCGTGGGCACTGTGCAAGATGCGCAGTGGGAGGGGGTGCTAGGTGGCAGGCCTATGCAAGGACCGTGGTCGCTGCCTTGTGCTGTTGACCAGGTCGATCAGCCCAGAATTGATCGTGTTTCGCTTCGACAGGCTCTACTAAGAAAGTCGACTGATCTCTGTCTATCGACCATACAAACTGGTGCTTATCTGTTGTTACTGAGCTTTTGTCTCACGTTCATCCGGACCCGCATAATTCTATACGCAGCACAAGGGGGGTAAAGGGACCGACCCACAACAGTCGCTGGAGGGTTGGGCGTTGTCGCGGACGTCCGGTCGCTGGCATCCGCAGTCACGAAAGATGGCAGGGTGTTGAGAACGTTTGATGCGGTTGAAAACGACCAGCTGAGTGATCTCGACGACCAAGGCGTTGATCTCGAGAGCACATGCAGGGCGATCCATATCTCAGATCCAATGGCCAAGGGGATTGGCCACAACAATTTGCCACTTGTTCTTCGACCACCACAGTCACTGACAGTCACTGTCTGCAACGAACTCAACGCCTTGAATACCTGCTCGTTTGCGCTATTCCATGCGTCGCTCGTCGTTATCTTCGGTATGCTCACTGCTCGCAATCCGACTTCCTGCTTTAGCGTCGGCCGACCCGCGAGGGAACACGCCCACGTGAATTGAATTGGAAACGCTCTCGTGATCCCCC
>JAXQGX010000252.1:0-17394 GCA_037040455.1 Irpex sp. P115-07
GCCCGCGGAGTCTCCCCGGCGTCACGCGTAACACCCTCGACACCACCTCCCGCGTTCCTCGGCCTCCTCCGGCCATCCATCCCGCCCGCTTTAGTGCTTCCTCGTCAACGTTCAAGACGCCAAGCACAGTCTAGACCCCGTCCTCTCGCCCCTGTCCGTCTTCGCTGTCGCTTTGCATGGGAAAGTAGTTCGCTGGCGAATGGTGAGTGGCATCTTGATTGAGTCTGAAGAGTGTGTTTTACTACCCTCAACCGCACGGGCGGAGCTTGGTGGATTATATGTATAGCGCCGGGCGAGTGTTGCACAGGTCGAGCTATGGTTTGTTACGCAACGTAGTGTGAATATCAGGATTGTATATCGATAAAATGATAGCAAGAAACCAGGTATGTGCTCTTCATCACATTTCAGAATAGATCCTTGTTTGACTTCCGTAAACCAGACTCAGTCTTTTGAAAACTAAGTACTATAGGTACACAATTCGGGTCGCTATTGCTCCACCCCAGAACCGTAGTACGTTGTAAATACCATGGGTATTTGCACTCTATCCACAATTTATTCCTTCAAATCCCCTGTCGTGCACCACACGCACATTTTCATCACTCCAGCACCCTCAACACAAGTCACCGCTGCAGTGAACCTGAGCGTACGACGAAACCACCTAACGCTTATCATAGGCCTTCGTGAACGAAAAGGCGTGTGGCATATATGCGCTGGTATTCCCCACCACACATCGAACGTCTACTCCATGACACTCTTACCCATTGACTTCCCTATCTGTTTAAATGCCTTTAGGACAGGTGTGTGTCTCTACCATCGCCAGGAGACTATATCTATAAGCCCACGATAACTCCATGAGTACGTTCCTGAACATATTACTTCCGTTGACTTCGGGTCCGTGATCCGGCCCCTTGTGGCCAGGCGTAACAATGACAGAACTGCCTATTATGGTAATTCGATTTGAATGACTCCAAATCGTCGAGAGACATGGAGAGTAGCATGTACTGCCATAAAGAAATGAAGGTACCAAAAATAACCATGTGATTACAATACATTGAGTCCATGTCTGTACGAATGACGACCCTGTAAAGCAGGTAAATATACTATGTAGATGCGCCAGAACGTTAAATACGTGTAGGATGTAGTAAGTAAATGCCATGGAATAAATCCTACTTAAAGCAAGAAAAAAGAAAGCAACTGGCTAGATGAAAGCAACAGGAGAAATCCGCCCCATAAGAATGTAAATGTAAAATGAGTCCATCAGTCCGTTCTCTCCTAGTACCTCCTTGCAGGCTGGTACCTCTCAAACGGCTCGACGTGCTCCAGCCCCTGGGGCGCAACATCATGCAACCTCCTATACCTCTTCTTCCTGCTACTCATGCAACACCCAACAACAGCCGCGATCAACACCAACCCAATCACCGCAGCCCCCGCAATAATATACGGCAAGTACCTCTTGATCTTCTTCCCCACACTATCGTCGTTGTCGTCGTCGCTGGAGGAGGAGTCGGTATTGGGAGGGAGGACGGAGGCGGGGAGGAGCTGGAAGTTTCCGGTGTTGTCGTTGCCCATGAGGCGCACGTTTACGAAGTCGGCGTGTGCTTCGGAGAGGTCGTCTGTGAGGGGGAGCAGTTGGATGTATGGGTCTGCGGTTTTGGAGGACGAGCCGTCGACGAAGTCGCCAAAGTTGATTAACATGTATGCGTTACGCACTGTCCATATCCATATCAACGAAAGCTGTCAGAACATGTGATGGCAAAAGGGGATAGCAAGTACGTACGGAAACCCATGCCGAGGATAGCATCGAACGTGGGGGACTCTGCGCCGGGCATGATAGGCTGGAAGGCACCTACACAAACGGGTTTCCCTTCATTGTCTGTGCGCCCAATGTCGAGGCTGGTGTCGAGGGGGTGGACGGGGTAGCTGACGTTGTGGAACTTGAACGTCACGTTCAGCTCGACGTCGCAAGGGATCGTGTACGTCTGTCCAAAGCCCGTCACATTCTTGAACTCTGCTCCCGGCACCCTGGCGTATATGGCATCCGCAATCGACCTGCCCATCGCAAAACAACACGTCAGATATCAACGTCAATCAGCTCGATACACAGAGGACGCACTTGGGGACCTGTGGCAGAGAGAAACCCGAATCCATAATGACGTTCAACTTGTTCTTTCCGCCACCGGAGACATGACTCGTCGTATTAATCGGCTTCCCATCCGGCCCAATAATCCCATTCGCGTCCAAAAGCGTCTGCCAGTGCTGTCCTCCCTTCGCTCCCACATTAAACACAGGCAACTTCGGCTGACTCGTCACATTCTCGTACCCAGGCACCGGACTCCCAATCGTCAAATCACCGGGGAACGGGTCCGTAGGATCGTCACTCCGTCCAAGGTAAATCGTAATATAATTCGGCGTGGACGTGTTATCTCTGAATATCCTGTCCAGCGGTGCGTCCCCGTTTTTGCTGTTGAGCACCTGGTGGACGTTCGATTCGAAGTTGGGTCCGAGCCCGATGAGCCCTTCGCCCTTTGGGTTTTGGCCCGAGGTGTCGAGGATGAAGGCTTGGTCCATTATTGTGAAGCCTTCGAATTCGAGCTTGGCGGTGAGTACGGGTCCCGAGGCGCCGCCGATGGCGTAGGAGACTTTGGCGGTCTTGCCTGTGTTCCCGGCGCCCGCGACGTTACCGGCCACGTACAGGTCGGAGCTATGAGTGAAAGAACACATACAGTGAGTAAGAGGTGGGGGGGAATGCGGAATAAGGGTGACGCACCTTCCTGTATCGATGAGCACGGGGAACACTTCACCGTTCAGCGTGATGTTGGTGAAATACTTGAGGTCCCCGTCGTTCCTCAAATCACCCTGGGAGCTCATCGTCGCCCTCCTATCCAAAGAGAACGACTCATGGCGTGGGGTGCGCACGCCAGAAATTTTGACAGCATTGGTTGGTATGGCGAGGTCAAGCAGAAACGAGAGGTAGAGTAGTAGTGGCGCTGTGAGGTAGTGTTTCATGATCGACAACGTTGATCGTCAGGCCCTCCAACAGCACAAAGCAATTAGCGGAGTAGGAGGTCGTGTGTGTGTGCGTAAGAAGATAAAAAAAACAAGAAAGAAGTAAATGAGGGTGGGGGTTTATGGGAGAGTATGTAGCAAGCAAGCAAGCAAACCAGTGTCCGAGCGGTGAGGCTGTGGATGGTAGAGGAAGAAGATGAGTTTGGGATGCGCGGCAGGCGGGAGGGGGCAGGCAGGGCGCTGAGCGGCCGAGCACAGCCGCCATGTGTTGCCTCGGCAATGGACAAGCCTCTTGTCTTGTTGGTGAGAACTCTTGGCTCAATGTTCACGACATTTCTGGCAGGTACAAAGGGGAGGATTGTCATTGTTGTACGAGGTAGTCAAGGTAAGCGACGCCTTTGTTACTTGGGGTGTTCAGGTAGAGTGACGGTTGTAATCTGAGAGCTTCTCTGAGAGATTAGGCAGGCGCTTAGTGGGGTGTGGTCTCTGGAATTGGAAGTTGTTCAGGTTCATTCCAGCCGGATTCAGAACGATAGGCCCGTAAAGGAAAAATCGCAGAGGCTCGCTTCGAGCTGATCACAGGCGGAGGTAGGCGGGACGAAGGAATCGTGATGGCAGCCTCGTTCCTATTCGCTAGAGAGGGAGAGAAGAGAGTCGGGTGCGTGTTTCAGCGAAGTCCGACTGTGTGTATGTTTGGCGAAGGGGGCCTATCGTTTTGAATGTGGCTGTCAAGTATGATTTTCGCAATACGAGTACAATAGATCCTTTGATGACGAGAAGCGTAGCCCTACTCTAGTAAGTCCTATTTACTAGTAGGGTTACGGTATACTTAGAACCTAGATGACACTCATAATTGGGACTAAAGGCTGACTAACTGGTACTACTTATCCACAGGAGGGGAATAATTGATGAAAGGGTTCTATGCAATACATCACGGACCCTAAAATATGGCACTGGCAGGGAGCTTGAGCTTCTCCGGGTGCTAATTAACGACGAGATTGAAAGAGACGCCCAGTAAGATGGTGTAGTCTCCGAAATAGGAAGTCATTCAAGTACATCTCGCTCTTTCGACGAACAGGCGCAAGGGCCCTCAAGTCCTCAAGTCCCTCCAACCTCACTAGTCGGAGTAGACATTCCGGTGGATACACAAGTCCACATAGCACGAGAATGGAGAAAGGAGGTGGAAGTGGAAGTGGAAGTGGAAGTGGAAGATACAACCATCCAACCTTAGCCAATTGAAGCATACCATACTGGGAGGCACACATACCAGTCAATACTTGGAACAAGCAGAAAATAGATATAGCACTGAGTCACCAACCAACCACACATCACACCCATAGTACTTTACACATGCACTGTACAGCATCAGCATATACAACCGACCCAACCGACCCAACCGACCCAACCAAACACACCGAATAAACCCACCGGTCAATGTTCGTAAGGCCAGGGTCACGATCGTCTCGCCGCAGTACTACAAATCCTCGTCAGCACAGGTCTACCCCAAATACCCACTCAAGCACTCAAGCACTCACTCTCGCCCATGCACATAAATAGCAGGTTTCAACCCACTCCCACTCGCCCCTACGCCCGCTCCGTGGCTGCGTTTTCGACTCCTCGAGGTGCCTCCGCCTCCTACTGTAACGCTCACGAGCGGAGCTTGCGGTTGGCCCGAAAAGCCTGCTTGCTGTTGGCCTATAACTCCTGCATGTGGTTGAGTAGGGGCGGGGACCATGTAGGTTTGGACGTGTGGGGCGGGCTGGGTGTGTGTGATGTGTACGGGGGCGGGCGCAGGAGGTGGTGCTGGAGTTGGTTTGGGAGGTTTTGGGGGTTGTGCTCTCGATGCTATATCAGTAGAGAGATGAAGAATATTTGAGTGGGAGAGTAAGTATAAAAGAGTGTAATTAAACGCACCCTCAATCAACTTAGCATCCGCCTCCCTATGAAAACTCTCCATAAGCGCAGCATACCGTCTAACCTGCCACTCCAACTGACTAGCCCTCGCCTCGTTCCCCTGACTCAACGCCCACTTCCTCTCCTCCTTAAACCTTCGGCGCTCCGAGTCCGCCAACGACGCTCTCGCACGGAGTAACGCCACCTCGCGTTCGGACGGGGTGAGACGGTTGTCCGGGTCGATGGAGGAGGGGAGCGAGTCGAGGGTGATGGCGGTGTCGATGCTGTGTGCGTAGGTTGGTGCTGGGGACGCTGCCTTTGCGCGCGCGACGGCTGCTGCTGCTGCCAATGCTTCTTCCTCTTCGCGTTGTCTGTCGCGTTCGCGTTCGCGGGCTTTACCTTTATCCCGCGCTGCGCGTCGACGTTCTCTGTCCTTGTCATGTTCGAACGACACGAGTCGTATACGCTTGGACGGCTCGCGCTCGATCACTCTATGTGACGTCGTCTGAATCGTCGTCGGAGCAGTAGGCTGAGACGTCCGTTCGTTAATCCGTCCATCTTCAAACAACTGCGCCAACAGATCCGTAAACAACACGCCTAGTGCTACGCCTAGCAGCGCACAGGCACATTTGGTAGGGTCGTGGGGTGTGGAGACGAAGTCGTAGAGGAGCTTGCCGGCGATGGCGGCGCCGACGGGGAAGACGAGGGAGCCGAGGTAGCGGAGGGTGTAGTGCAGGAGGATGCCTTGCCAGATGCCTTGGAGGATGTGGTCGGCGGTGGTCGGGGTGTAGTCGGGGGTGAGGAGGGTGATGAGGATGCGCACGCCGAGGGCGAGGAGGAGCGGCGGGGCGAGGGGGAATTGCAGCATGAGACGTGGGCGGTTACGGGGGTGTTGGGATCGGGTTTCGCAGGGTCATTAACGGACAGCGGAATGTGATGTGATACAGGTCTACAAAGCCGACGTTGAGAGCACAGTCACAGAGCAGGAGTCTGGATAGGTGGACAACGCAGAGATGTCACACTGCAGGCGCGATCACAGGTTCGACTTTCTCCATCGCGTCACACCCACGTGAAACCGGGTCATGTGACCGTTTCTCAGTAATGCGCCGGTGTCGTTACGCGTTTCTTCCTGTTCTACGGCCACCATTCAGTGCATGGTTGGCATCAAATGTTACACCTCGTGAATTATAGGCCTATAGCTAGGTACTTATGGTGTATTTCACTACTACCAAGAAGCTGGTCGTCCGATCCGCCTCACATCGGCCCTATGCAAGCTCTTAGCATCGAGTCACATCTTCTCCAGTTTTATGTAAGTCTGCTACCCTTCTATAATAAATGACTTACTCTTATAGAATCTTACTAACGGTCCAAGTTTGTATGCAGCGTCCGATTATTTAAGTTCACTTACTCAGCCTTGCAAATTGTGGCGGTTACGTTCCTCATTGTAAGTACCGCTGGAGGCGTACGACTAATCCCTAGACAAGTGGTAGACTGCCATCGGAGCTGCTACGTGTCATTTTCATTCTACACTGCGATCCACTTGCTTGGCTATTGCTTGGCCATGGTAAGTCAGTTTTTCCGATGTATCTCCGGAAAAGGGTTTCCTCCTGCTCAATGTCTCTTCCACCGCCTCTACTATTCGATGGCCAGCTCTGAGATGTTAATTTCAATCTGGACACACAGCCCCCACATCCGCACGGGTATATAACTCCATGTTCACTGAACACTTCGCGTCACCCCTCCAACTGGTTTCTTCACCGCCATGTCTCACACAAAACTTGAAAGCGTGGCGCTCGAACACATCCGTCCCTCCAATTCGAGCGAGGGCTCTTTATCTATCCATGCGAGAGGACCCAGTCTGGCTGAACCAGTTGCGGCGGTGTTGCGAAAGCCTCACTCGAGCACCGGCAATGGCGACATCGAGCTCGCTGAACTATCGACGCGGGTCGAGCCAGATAATTCTCTGGGAACGGGGGAAGCGAGAGTCGATTCCAGCTCTCATGATGCAAGGATTCTTGCCTCGTTGCAATATGCTACTCTGTGTTTTACTCTCTTTCTTGCCGGCTGGAACGATGGTACAACTGGTCCGTTGCTTCCGAGAATGCAGGAGCATTATCACGTACGCATACATTACTAGGGAATTTATCGTGTGCTGATAACCTTCTCATAACAGGTTGGCTATGCCGTGGTATCCTTGATTTTTGTCCTAAACACGGTGGTACGTGTTCTAGATTATCAATCCTTGCATGGTATTGGTAGGAGTTGTATTGACAAAACTGTGCCTGAACAGGGGTTTGTGGGCGGTGCCATTGCGAATGTGTACGTTGCAGATAAAATTGGGCTGGGTAGAGTAAGCAGTCTAGCGTATCGTTTGTGTTCGAACTAACTCCACATGCACCACCTTGTAGACAATGTTACTAGGTGAGCCAGACAACTTCTCTCTGCGTAGCCACCTGGGAGAGTATAGCATTGATTTGTTCCATATAATTTAGGTTCTATCTCGCAGGTCATTGGCTATGCCCTAATGGCACCAGCGCCCCCGTTCCCTGTGTTAGTCATTGGCTATTTCTTCAATGGGTTTGGTATCTCCCTTCAGGTAAAGTCTAGCTTCCTCGTACTTTCGCATACAGTCTCAGCTGTATTCTGACACAATGAACCAGGACGCCGGTGCAAATGGCTACGTCGCCAGTCTGAAGGACAACTCCAATGTTAAGATGGGTGTTCTTCACGCCATCTACGGCAAGCAGATATCCGCTTATTTTTAGGGGCAATAGCACTGACTTTAGTGCTATCTAGGTCTCGGCGCGTTCCTCGCTCCTCTGTCGTCCACGCAGTTCAGGAGGCTTCCTCATTGGTCCTTCCACTACCTGATCTCGCTAGGTCTTGCAGTCTTCAACGTGGCCTTCTTACACTTCGTCTTCCGTAACAAGACGCTGGAAGGTATGCATGCCCCTTTCTCACTCCTCCTAAGTCCATTACAGGATTCCACAGTCACGCTCATGTTGTGTTGTGATCAGAATGTCTCTCCGAGATAGGACAAACTCGTACAGATGCTACACTCAACGCCAGCAGCATCAGCGCCAACGAAAACAAGTATCGGCAAATATTCAGGCTTCGGGAGGTCCACTTCCTTGCGGCGTTTGTCTGCCTGTATATTGGTACAGAAGTCACCGTAGGAGGTTCGTGGATTCTTTCGCTCAATCTGCTCGGCGTGGCTCATATGCCTTGCATACAAGGTTGGATTGTCAGCTACATCGAAGCCGTTCGTGGAGGAGGAGATAACTCTGGCTATGTGTCATCCGGCTTCTTTGGTGGTATGTATGCTGTCACTACGCAACCGCTAGTAGGAAGTTAACACACTAAACCTCAGGCCTTACTGTCGGTCGTATCGCACTGCTATGGCTGAACAAGCTGGCACGTCGTTTCTACGATCCTCCTTCTCAACTTACTGTATTAACATCGTACCTGAACTTAGATCGGGGAACGTAACGCTGTTTTCCTATACATTGTCCTTGCCTTTGGGTAAGCATCGACACCCTCTCACTCCCACTTCACTCCAGTATAGTCAACGACAACTAACCACCTACCCGTCTAACAGCCTAGAGTTCATCGTATGGTTCGTCCCGTCCCTCATTGGAGGCGCACTCGCCGTCTCCTTTGTCGGAGTCTTCCTCGGGCCCGTCTACCCCCTCGTCATGAACCACGCCGGGACGATCCTCCCTCACTCCCTCTTGACCGGCTCAATTGGTTGGATCGCTGGTGTAGGGCAGGCCGGCTCTGCTGCGGTGCCGTTCATTACGGGTGCGATCGCTTCGAAAGCTGGGATTGTGTCGTTGCAGCCTGTGTGAGATGATTCTTCGATGAAGCGTCGTCGTTCTGAACGCTGATGAGATTTTATACAGGGTGGTTGGTATGATGGGGGTTATGTTCTTCCTTTGGGTCATTGTGCCCAAGCACCCCCGCCGTATTGACTAAAGAACACGAAGAGGCTCCGAGACACTGAATCGAGGGTTGTTCATTTGGATTTATGATATCGCTATGGACTCGATTTACTGTATGATAAAGCTGCGTATCTCGTCTGACAATTCTTGGCCCTGCAATGTTGGTGCATGGGGCATATGTGAATATTGCGGAGGTAAGGGAACCAAGTGACTTTGTGGTTAGCAGGGGTGGGGGCTCAGGAGAAAATCTGGGTGAGTAGCCTTTCGCCTAGAAGTTCACGCTTACCCTGATGAGACACGTATGGCGCTGCAGAATGAAACGGTTGGTATCCTCTCTGAGATCGTGCCGTCAGTGAGTACGATCGTAGAGAGGTATTCGGATAACTCTCGACCTGTGGCTGGAGGATAGAACACTCCGGACATCTTCCTTGGACTGGTAGTAAAAATAAGACTATCACTGTGTGATCTGCCACGGCATCCACATCACCATCGCCTTTATTGGCCGGTAGATCGGCCTCGAAGCAAACGATAAGAGGTAGCGCAGGTGCTGGTAATGACAGGGATGGATACTAGTGTGACTCGGATACCAAGGTCGAAGTAGGTTCGTGACTGGCCTCTATATGCCTCGTACTTTGGAATAGGTTGAAGCACAGTCCTTTGGATACGGTAATGTGCCAGTGCGTGACGAGATCAACGCAGAGGCGTCACAATATCTTCCCAGATAGCCAGTAAGGTACCGGTACCGCAGATGCTGGCCTGGGAGGATCACGTATGGCAGAGATGATAATAATATTGCTGTCGGCATAAACAGAGGATCTGCGCAGAGGTACGAAGATAACTTTAGAGGCTGATTGACATGGCGCGAGCCTATCTCAAGATCTGCACGCCGATCGTGTGGCGTGCCGTGCGCACTCGTCACCATTCCCGATCGACTCGGACATGTTCAAGGTATCGTAGCACTATAAAAGGCAGGTCCAGTCGTACTGGCATTCCCAAAGACACTCCTGCGTTCTGCACCATCCACACACAAGTCAGCAACTTAGAGCTACTTGAAATCATGGGCAAACTCCCTTTCACCACCTTCATTGGAAACCAATGGACTCGGCTCGAGCCAGTGCTAACGGTAGACCTGGCGGGCAAGACTGTCGTTGTCGTAGGAGCCAACACTGGGATCGGCTTTGAAGCGGCTCAGCATTTTGCGAAGATGGGTCCTAAGAGGCTGATTCTGGCGTGTAGGAACGAGCAGAGGGGCCGAGATGCAGCAGCACGTAAGACGTTATTTGATTTACTTCTGTGATGACATAGGTTCACCGTTACTTGCGCGTGCTAGGTATCGCCAAGCAGACTAGCTACGCAGCTGAGGTTCAACTCGTGGATTTGAGCGACTTTGCTTCTGTTGTTGCGTTCACGAAGCGGCTGGCAGACGATCCGGTAGACATTCTGGTCGCTAATGCGGGTGTCAACTTGAAAGACTACCGTACGACGAAGGACGGATGGGAAGAAACGTGAGTCGTAGCCGATTATCCTGCTGCGCCGCCAGAGATCTGCAGCTCTGACTCGGCCTACTTCAACAGGATACACGTGAACCATCTGTCTACGTCTCTGCTCTCCCTCCTTCTGCTCCCCAATTTAGTGAATGCGGCAGAACAACACTCCTCAACGTCCCGCCTCGTCATAGTCGGCAGCGAGACGCATTTCTGGACGAAGTTCGACTCAGACCTCATCAACTCGGACGTCGGGATCCTGAAGAGACTAAACGATAAGGAATACTGCACACCGTCAGTCATGTTCCACAGATACTTCCACTCCAAGCGTACGTCACGGTGTCTCGCACTATACTTAACGGCAGCACTAACTCGATCGTGATATATCGGTACCTATGACTAGTCCTCAACACCCTCTTCACACGCGCCCTAGCCACCCACCTATCCCCCTCCGTCCCCATCGCAGCAGCCTCCGTCAACCCCGGCCTCTGCTCCAGCGAACTAGGCCGCAACCGACCCGGCATCGAGCAAGTCATCGGGGCTGTGATGCGCGCGTTGTTGGGACGCACGGCGGAGCAGGGAGCGAGGCAGTTGGTGTGGGCGGCGTTGGGTCCGGATGGGAAGGACGGGCCGCATGTGAAGCAGACGATGCATGGGGCGTATGTGAATATTGCGGAGGTGAGGGAGCCGAGCGATTTTGTGATTAGTAGGGAGGGGTGGGAGGCGCAGGAGAAAGTTTGGGTGAGTTTTCGTGGTTTTGCGTGGTGAGGTGAGGCCATACTGATGGTATGCTTTTGGCGCTGCAGAAGGAGACGATTGATATTCTGTCTGAGATTGAGCCGTCAGTACGTGCGATTGTCGAGCGGTATTCCGACAAGTAGATATAGGCTAGATTCGCCGTGGAATAATACAGCTAGGTCCTGGTGGAACGACGAGTAAGGTTACACAAGTAAGCAAAGACATGTAACTCGGACAAAGGAGTGCGGTGAACCCAGAACCAAAACCGCTCCGTACGTGTACACATTCCTGCAACATCACTTAGTCTTGGCCTGGAAAAACGTCGACAACTTCGACATCCCACTCGTATTCGCCTTCTTCAGCTTCGCAACCCCCGTACTCGTCTTAGCCGCCGCCGCCGCCTTCCTCTTCTTATCTGCAGCACCGCCTTTCCCAGCGGACGCGGACTTGCTCTCGCGAGCTTCGGCTTTGCTCATCTCGCTGGCGGCGAGAGAGGCGGCTTCGTCTTGGAGGGTTTTGAGGTATGCGTCTAAGGCTGATAGGCTAAGAGGTGAGGTGAGGTGAGATGTGGTTAGTGAGATGGATGGTGAGAGGTGGAGGGGGGTGGAGCGTACTCGTAGGATGCTAGCAGGGCAGAACGGGTGTTTGGTGGGGCATATTGACAGACGAGGTCGATTGCGGATTTGAGTCTGCCAGCTTTGGGGTGATCAGCGCAACTCGTCTCCGGAATTAGAGCTATTGGAGCGCACCTTCAAGCAGCGGTTCTTTTCCGTCTTCCATAAGCCCGTCCCTCGCCAAAGCACGGACGAGGGTCCTGGAAGTCTCAAGCAGCGCAGGATCGTTAAGCCTCACGACTTTAGACTTGAAGTACCCTAAGACTTTGTCCGGCGAGTAACGGTATACCGTGATCTCTGGTGTGACCTCTGTACCACGAATAATTGCATGAGCAAAGCGTTCGCCGAACTTAAAGAAGTAGGACGCACCTTTCACTTCACAGATACGTTTCATAGCGCTATGTGTGCAGTCAAGTGAGAGGAATGTTGTGATGTCCTCTTTGCTGAGGACGGTTGAGGGGTCCTTCGGATCTGGCTCGTACGGAGGAGTCGCTAGGATCTTCTCGGTAGCCAGCTCAAAGATATCGTCCAGAGGTCGGAAAGTACCTGCGCTACTGTCTGTCTGGAAAGGGTTAATGAGCTATCTCTCATTGGTGATAGGCACGTACTCACAGGTACCAATGGTTGCAAGATGGGTATGAGGAGGAAGGCGGGATCGACGGGTGTCATGATTAGAAGTTTTCCATCTACGAGGTCTCCGTCAGGTCCCAAACAAAGAGCAAGATACATGAATACGCACTTTCCATGACCTGCCCCTCTGACAAGAACCAGGAACGCTGGTTCGTGGGTGCGACCACCTGCACTTCGAGTATGGATTTATGCTTCGCGTCGCGTCGTTGGAAGGGCAAGAACAGTGATGGCACACCTTACAATACACTTTAGTTAAAAGAGTACAATATTTGATAAGGGTGAAGGGTTGACATACCCGTGCGTGGATGGGGTAGCCTCAAAAAGTGTAGGTCTTTCCCTAGTGGCCGCTGGCCGCCTCCAGACTCGTCCAACGTCGCAAGAAGCGTGTCCAAGATATCTACGAGATTACTTTAGTAGACATATAAATGCCAGGCAAACTTTCTTACCATCTGGTAGTATGCCGACATGCGTTGTCATGCTTGCCAATTGTAAAGTTCAAAGAGACGGTCGAGGTCGATGGCAGACACGCGCGACTTGCTGAGAGCGCTAAGGACGCGTTGTTTGGATGTATTTGGCTTCCTTCGCCGCCTCTTGGCCACAAACGTCCACCAAGCTAGTTATCTGTGCTGTCTGACAGAAAATCACTCACTCACGATATCAGTCTCATCGGCCATAGACTAAAATTCTAACTTGAGCGTAATCTTCGACTTGTGTCCCGCACAAGGGCAAACATCTTTATGTCAATCTTCACGCAGAACGAAATTTCCGATGAAAACACTCCTACGCCTACAAGCAGCACAGCCCAACGATCCCCTCATCCCCCTCATGCTTCCCCCCCACGACCAGCCGTACCGAACTCACTCCACCTCTATCGCCCCAGGTGAGACACCTTGTCCTACTGCCTCCAACGAGAACGCCAATTCCTTGCCCGTGGCAAGGAATAACCCTCACTAGCTTAGCGCTCTCGCCGTACCAGTCTTCACTCTTGTGTGATGTTATCCCGCTAAGGCGAGCGAAGTGATGTATATAGACGACTTGTCACTGTCCCGCTGGAACGGTTGGGAGTCTCTGCGGAGGATCGTAGCCTGTTACAAGTATGTGTTAGACTGTTGGCAGTGCTCTCTCCGAGTCGTGTTAGGAGTGGGTTGGGGGGTGGGGTTGTAAGACTGTACCGTACCTTGACCTTGGAACTCATGCTTGAGCTGTATGCAATCGCCATGCTCTCGGTTGTGAAGGCACACCACAGTCGGGCTATGAGGTATGTGTTAGTGATGATGTCGCAGATATCAGTGGAAAAGCTTCTTTTGTAATACATACCAATCGATTCGCCGTCCTCGTCTGGCTCTTGCACAACTAACAAGATGCCCGCACTCGGCTCGGCTTCTCCACGAGCCTGGCACATTGCTGCAATATAGTGAGTTATGCTCTTCTGTAGAAAGCCTTGTCGCTGACCGTAGAAGTCTCCCAGCGTGTGCTCAAGGATCTCGTGAACGTCCGGATCTGAATCCACTAGTATCGCCTCGCCTATAGTCTTTGCTAACATCATCCTCGTTATGTACTCCCCTGAGCCTGCAATTTTCAGTGATCATGGACCAGTTTCTGTCAGTAGTCATGTCCTGGAACAGAGGCAGAGAACGGCGAGTGTACACACCAGATATGCTACACGCGACGCCTCTGTCGGACAGTTGCTGTGCCCAACAGCCTGCTCCAAACATTGCAGCCTGGATACAGCCCCGGAGGTGAGCCAAGATTCCTATGTGTTGATAATCAACGTACTCACGCACTTCTCCGATACGACCTGGTGGCTTCAGGAGTAATCCACCGCTAGAACAAATTTGACACAGCGCAATTAGCCTCCAATTGTTCGTATGGACTGTGAGTGAAGAGACCGTACCTAGACACTCCAGCAGCCAGCCCTCCAGAGCCGTCGAGTGCAATTGCACCTACGGTATCCTGTCTATCATGCAGACCTTCTCTGTCGATGCCCATTGAAGACACCTCCGGACCAGCTTTCGCTGCGGCATCAAATCGATCTCTCCATATCTTCCACTCATTTTGGGCACGGGAAGACTTCATTGTGTCGGGATCCACACAAGCGACTCGATGTTCTTCTGCAAACACCCTTGCGCCCTCAGAAACTAACAGCCTTCAGCGTGTGCGACGTTACGCGTTCAGTATTTCCATCGCGGCGAAAGGTTTGTAAAGTAGTCGTACATGGGTGGGATTCTGCCTAGCGGATCAGGTTGCTTTGAGTGTCTTAAAACTGCCAGTGCTGCTTGGATGGGGTTCTTCACACCTGGAGAGCCGGCTCAGTATGTGTTATATCATTGTGAGGTAGGAGCTGTACCTGGTACGGCTCCCACAGCGCCGTAATCCATTGTTAGTCCGTCCATGATGGAAGCGTCGCATTCGACGGTACCATCGAAGGTTAGATTCGACCCATATCCTATGGTGTAGACGGCGATGTTGGTCAGAAATCTAATGAGGATGGCGAAAACATAATCGAGCTCAGGCTCAATGGTACTTGCCTGCGTTCAGACAAGGATCGTCTTCCAATACTATGATAGCCTTTTCAGTGACGTTCAAAGCTGTCGCACCAGCGCCCAAAGTCGTTCTCGCATGCGTGACTGCGCTGCAATGTAGCACAAGGCATAAGCTCGCAATCTACAACTTGAAGTTCAGATCATGATGATCCTGCAGCAGCAAGTTTACCGAGTTAGACAGCGTCTTATCTCTATTTCCGAGTCCTTGGATTTACTGTGGAATCCAGCTCCTCCGTGTACCGCGATAAGTGTGAATTTAGGCTTGGCTTGGTCTTGCATTCCTGGTGAGCCTAGTTGGGAGATGATGGTGGCCAGAATACACCGCCAAACAGGACCACACAACGCGTCTTCACTCAATGAGCGCTTCTGAAATGCGTTTCTTGAAATTGGACAGCCAAGTCTCGTAGCTTCTGATTACGACGGTAAACAATTCATCATTCTCACATAGTGTTGACAAAAACTAACTCCTCGAAAATGGAAGATTAGGAAGGTGTCGCTTTCACATGAGCTTGAACATCGGGCAGGGCCAAGGCTACGAGAACTATTTTGGGCCGGCCTCAGAACTCGTTGACATCGCCCAGTTCCTCAGTTCAGCGGCCGAATTTCAACAGGGTTCGAGTTCAGCAGGAACGTCACTAGAGAACGATAAAGCCAGAAAAATCCAGGCTGAATGGGCAGCTATCCAGGAAGAGACACGGTCCCAAATAGAGACTGAATGTAGGTACGTTCTTTATCCTTCCCCGTTTCAACACAAGGTATTGAAACCCAACAATTGCTGCCAGGGTCGATACGCTTCGGGACCAGCTACATGCTGTAACTCAGAATCCAAGACTGACGGCACATGTTACCCAGTCGTATCAGGATGGCGTGCATACGATCCTGGAACATGCTTCGAACACAAGCAAGAGAAAGCGTAAGAGAACGGCTTTGCAGGAGGCCTACATAAACAACCCCGACGTACAAGCTCTGCAAGAGCAGCTGGACAACGTCCCATTGGAGAGTTGGCCGTGAGTGTGCTGTTGAAACGCAGAATATTTCGCCCGAGTTGATATCCTGTGGTTAGCTTGACCATGAACTCTGCCGTGTTCATTCGACCACCGAAACAGGCGGATCATAACACGCTGATTGAAACGGTATGTTCTATCTGACAATGCACGCATACTCTCGCATGACTGACAGCGATACTTAGAAAGCGCTAGCCTTCGGAGGCATATCGGACGAGAAACACCAAGCCCTCGTCTTCGCTACAGTTCACAACACGTTATCCTGGGGTCATCGGCTGCTAAGCCGTTCCTCTCAGCATGTGTTATTATCGTCTCAGAGCTTGGGCGACCTGTTCGACTCAATCCCGTGTACCTCGAATGAAATACCTGAAGAAGTCGATAACGGAGATGGGACTACGAGCTGGAAGGAGCCCGCCAAGCGCGAAAGTACTGGTGCAGTCATCTGTATCGAAGGTGTGGCGTATGGGGATGGTCAATCCGAAAAGGATTATTCAGAGTAAGTGAAGTTATTCTCAGTGTGGCTGGTGCGTTACTGAGCTGCAACGAACCTTCTTTTAGTAAACTTGTAGAGCATCTCAAGTCATTACCAAGGATGAGTGTTCCGAAAGTTGCGAAAGGGTCTGTCATGCATGACACCGCTCTAGTTTCTCTCCCTATCCGACTACACAAACCATATTGGCTTCTTCATGCTGGTGATTGTGAACACTATATTGTGTTCGAACACATACGGTACGTCTTAACAGCTCCATCTGCATGCTGACTGGCTGATTTCTTGTGATAGACTGCACCACAGCACTGACCCGCCGATATCGAAGTTTCCGCTCACAACTCAAATGACTCCACCTCTCCTTGACACATGTCGAGCGTGCAGTAAAGCTCCGGCAGTTTATGCTGTGTGCGGTGACATACGTCTCGGGGAGAGCCCGTTCGTGATCTGCGCGCCTTGTTGGAGATGGATGGGGAATCCACGACCAGAAGATGCGCACAAGGTCTCAGTAGTCCCTCTACCGAAACATGAACTAGGATGGGGAGGTTGAAATGTAGACATCACAGAAGTCCTCACTTCGCACAGAATTCTTCGTGCTCGGACTCAAGGAGATAGTTGTAGAGCCTTGGTAATATCCCCGTAGAAGTACTTACGAAACTTGTATCGGACGAGAGCAATTGCAACGCTCACCAACTTCGACTCAATTTATTCGACTGACATTTGTCCGCTGCGTCGGCCGACTCGTACGACGTTATGCACCAGCGACTGATTACCCCGCCTTACACCGGCACCGGGTCTGGGGTTAGCCGGACGCTATAATGCGGGGTACAACGGCACGAGTCGAGGTTTAAAAAGCGACGAGCTCGACGTTCGTCACGACGAAGAACTGACATTCGCCGTTGCACGCCCAGATGCTGTCTACAGTTCGTTCGGCCGCACCACGGACCCTGCGCTCAAGAGCCATCCTTCCGCGCCTTTACACTCGTGCCGCTATCCCTATCGCGAAATCATCCTTGATTAATCGCAAGGTCTTTGCTTCAGCTCATCTACCTCA
>JAXQGX010000253.1:0-17581 GCA_037040455.1 Irpex sp. P115-07
CTCCCCATACGAAAAAGTCTCTTCCCCGGCATCCAGCCGTAGACACAAGTACCCCCTCGTAAAATGTGAGATATTCACATATTATGCATAAGATACGCATGCACACGACTATCTAAATTTGAGGGAGAAAAGTCCCAAGACGCACGAGCAATGGGCGACGCGACCATTTTGTTCCGAACACCCCAGAAAGCATAGTATCGAACAGACTACCGACTCGTCTTCGACTTCCCCATACAGATTGCGGCAAGTGGGTCATAGACCCATGGAGCTTCCTTTCGGGGCCGCACGCGCTTCGGTCCTAGGCCCTCGTTGTGTATGTACACACGGGTACACGTACTCGCTGTATTTGGTATACAAACCCGTGCTCGGAGGCATGGGATCACCCGCAGCAACAAAGCTTGTTGGAAAATGAATGCGAGACGTGTTCTTGGTGTCCGAGCTCACCGAGAGAGTCTCCCGCCTCGTGGTGTTCGCAGCACACACCTTGTTCCCTAAACATACTTTACAGTTCCGAGGGAGCACACCTGGGAGTTGCTATTCGACCGTTGCGGCATGTGCGTGTGTCATACACGTAAATGCACGGTTGCGTTGTGTGCATTCTACGGGGAATACTCCCTTGTCGACGAAGTCACAAGTCACGCAACTGCAAGAGTTAGGGAGATCAAGAATTTGTGATCGTGTTCATCTCATCTCGTTGAGCGCTTGATCAGTGATTGGCCACCATCAATTTTGTATGTTGTTTATCTTTTGTCAACGTGGGCATGGGCTGATTTCAGTTTATACGCATTATTGTCTCCAACGACATCAGGATGGTTGGTGTATGTTCGGGTTATAGAGAAAGCCAAAAATAGGACCCACAAAGGATGCTATTCGGCGGTGTATCCTTCCCGTGAGTCGCTGTTTTACCATCTTCCAAATCGCAAACGCTAACCCAATCCTTCTTTCCAGCACGGCGGCCGAGGACTTGAAAAGATGGCAAACATGAGTGTTTCCGCATATCAAAGCTGTAAGTTCCCATTCACACAAATGTCAACAGCAGCCACCGGTGACCACAACGGCTGATCTCGACCATCACACGTACGCAGACTATCTCGCTCTGCAGATACAGATAACCAGCAACATCTGTTTATCCTCCTCTCCAAGACTTACTTCGGGCAACCGCAACATGAAGCCGAACTCGGTCCCGAGATATGTTCTCAGCCTTCTGGTCTCACGTTCACTTCACGTATCGCCAGTTGGCTGGTTCCACTCGATCGCGAGTGGGATTGGAAAGGTACCGATAAACGTCTCGCGAGCTTGAGCTGGCTTGTGGAAACCCTCGTGAGACAACTACGTGACACGTCACCCATCTCTCAAGGGAAGTTCGACCAAAACCTGTGGAAACGCCGGAAAGGCCACGGCGGATGCAGATAAGTACCGTGCCAGGAGTACACTAGTAGTGATCTACGCTCTCCCTTCACTTAAGGAGGCTGTTGGAGATCGGGGGTCGATGTAAGTACTACCTCACCTTCTCCTCCCTCAAAGATGCCCACGCCGTGACATGGACTAGAAAGTCAGACAAACCTGTCCAAGGTGGATGCAGCAGTGGGCGTGACGGGCCATTCAAGCCAACTTAAATTCATCGACGCTCTTGGATTTCATCTCCTCCCCGACTCGGACATCTCGAAACGACCCCGGGATGGCGATCTGCCATAGAACGAAGTGTGCCGCGGCTCCGGTGCGCTATACGCCATCGCGTCTTGCGGTGCTCACCTCAGGTGCGATTTACATGCAATCTCTGGCGCAATTCATGTTGTACATTATTTGAACCCACATTTGAACTGTAACTAGTACGAATCCTGCCACCTGGATTTGTTCTGGTTACAAATCATCTGCCTGCTCATCCTGCATCCCTTATACTTTGCTGACGCGTTGGATCAAACTACCGTTACTCCATGGTACGCACACATAACACTGTGAGCCGGAGGTTTCAGAATGAAGTTATTATCATGTATCAATACGAGTATATGGTCCTTTATTATGCACACTAATCTGCGCACTTTTCGCGTTGTCCGTCTCCCAATCGACCACTGTAAACGTTCAATACAGCCACACATTCTGCTCACAGTCACCGCCACATCGTAACTCACAGGCGTACGCGGCCCAACAGTTCATCACACTGCCCCTCAAGAATGCCGTGTCGAATTCCGAATAACATTGACATTTCTCAAGTCTTCCACATACATCGCCTTACAAGCATTTTTAATTATCTGACGATTGCACGAGGAGCGGCGCCCCTCGTGTTCCCGCAGCGCCCCCGATTTCGCGTCTTTTTACGAGTACATACATGCATACATGCGATCTCCATTCTTCTTGCATTTTTTTATACATAGTACAAACGGCCGACTTGCCCCAGATCGACGGAGCTCGTCAGCTTGACCCTGCGCCGTCACGTCTACGACCCTTCCGCTGCATGCTGCAACAGCGGCTCATAAGAAGCACGTTGTTTCCATGTCTTTGATGAGGTGCTATGCATATATGCACATAAACGTCTAGAGACTGATCATCCGTGTTTCGTCGGACCTTGCGGCACTAGCGTAGTTGACCACGCGAGTACATGAATGTCGGTCAATTCGCATTCGCAGTTCGCACTGCACGAGTAGAACTCATCAGGTAATTCCGATTACGCTAGATATTGAACACGTTCACAGGTAGCGAGGTCTGTATCTACGTGTAAAGCTCATAACAATACTTAGTACGGCGATACATTACAAGTGGGATGATTGGTCGGTAGAGGAAGTGATATGAGGTAAGGTGAGGTTCTGGGATGGGGAGCGATGACCGGAGGGTTCATGGATTCTATACCACTGAGACCACGGAAGGGAGGGGAAGACGGTGAAGAACGAAAAGTAGGGCATCGTGTCGCCGCGTTTAGTCAATTTTGACTTTGGACGGTGGGTCAACGAATGTTCCCTGTAAACCGGAAGCAGAAGGAAGGGAAGGTTAGGGCGAGTAATGTTCAAGAGAGACGCGGTAACGTACGGAGATAAACTTCAATACTTCGTCAATTAGTATGACTGGAGCGCTGAAGTACAACACGGCTTTCCACTCGACCCAGTTGAGAGGTGTGATCGCGAAGAGAGTCTAAGAGCAAAAACATCGTAATTAATTAGTGACTGTTAGGAAGACTGGACAGGGCGCAAAAACTCACCGTGAAGAAAGGAATATACAAGATCGCGAAGTGCAGAACCATACTGAGCGTAATGGCCGCTACGAGGTAAGGGTTCTTCCACACCGGCAATCTCAGCAAGCTCTCATTCTCCGACAGCGAGTTCATCGCGTTGAACATCTCCACCACGACAAGAATCGAAAGACTGATTGTCGTCGCGCGATGAGCCATTTCGTTCGTGAACATCTCACAACCGATCTCAGGGAAAAGCGCGCTGCACTGGTGGAAATGAGTCTAGATTCGAGTAAGATTAGGTCGGTATATATGTTAGTTTAAGGAAACACGACACTCACGAGCTGGTGGAAGCTGATCTGCGGTCCGCCGTTGTAGAAGACGAACCACCAGGCGTATCCCGCGACGGTCGCGACACCGACGTAGATTCCGACGACCATGTACCGGAAGAACAGCCACTTCCCGACGAGAGGCTCGCGGCTGTCACGAGGCGGAAGACGCATAATGCTGTGGTCCGGCGGGTTGAAACCGAGCGCGGTTGCGGGAAGACTGTCTGTGACCAAATTGACCCAGAGGAGTTGAACCGGAATCAGAGCCTCGGGCATTCCTAACAGGACTGTCAGGAAGATGCTATGTACGACATCAGCCATTCCGTAATTAATCTCACTTGAAGCTCGTTAATGAAACTTACCTGACGACTTCACCAATATTCGACGAGACTAAACATAACACGAGCCCCGTTAGCACCGCGACAGCCACCAGAAGATTAATGTAGACGAATAGACGCACTGAGATAGCGAATGAACTGTTTGGTGTTGTTGTAGATAAGTCTGCCTTCTTCAACGGCCTGTTCAATCGTCGTGAAGTTCGAATCCGCTAGAACCATGTCCGCAGCCAGCTTCGCAACGTCGGTACCGCTGCCCATGGCCACACCAATATCAGCCTTTTTCAGTGCAGGCGCATCGTTCACACCATCACCCGTCTGAAATGTGACAGAAGGAGTATCGTTAGCGTCTAGTGTTCGCGGGATACTTTGACGAGTAGCAAACTTACCATGGCCACGACCAATCCTTGACTCTGCAACAAATCAACCAACTGGCTCTTATGCCCCGGCTCCGTCCGACTGAACAAACTCGCCCTCAACACCGCTTGCAGCTTCTCATCCTGCGACAACTCCTCAAACTCCCGTCCAGTGTAACTCTTCCCAGTCAAGTCCTCATCCTCGCCAAAGATCCCAATTTGCCTGCAGATAGTCTCAGCCGTGCGCTTGTTGTCTCCAGTGATGCAGATGACACGAATGCCCGCGGCTTTGCAGTTGGCGATGGCGTGTTTGACTTCGGGACGAGGAGGATCGAGCATACCAACGAGAGAGACAAAGGTGAGGTCTTTCTCAAACTTGGCGTAGTCGAGTGTGCTCTCCGTTTCGTAGTGCGTGGGGTTCAGATCGGTTTCGTCGGTGTAAGCGAGAGCGAGAGTACGAAGACCCTGCGAGCCATAAGCGAGAGTCTGCTGGAGAAGCGCAGAGCGCAACTCGGCGGTCAGAGGAATAGCTTTGCCGTTGACCTGGACGTAGTTGCAGCGATCGAGGACGGACTCGGGAGCTCCTTTGACGAAGAGCGCGCCTGTGCCGTTGCGTTTGACGAGGACGGACATCATCTTGCGGTCGCGAGAGAACTCAAAGGTCATCAGACGGGGGATGTTGCGCTCGTAGTACTCGTTGACTGCGTTAGCACGGACGGCGGGTGCCAGAGAAGGCAATGACTTGGACAGTTCAGCGTCGGCGCATGGAAGCTTTTCAGCTAGGACTCGAAGTGCAGCCTCGGTAGGCTCACCGACGTTGGTGTATGTGCCCTTTTCCTACATTCGCGGAGATAAGTCAGAAGTGTACTCGAGCAGGAAGAGCTGGATGGACATACAGCGTGATATACGATCTTTGAGTCGTTGCAAACAGAGCTGATTTCAGCTAGGCGCAGAAGAGGCTCTGGATGTGATTCAGTGTAGGCATTCTTGCCATCAGCAGGTTTAACCAACCCGACAGGGGAGAACGTGGTGCCCTCTACCAAGTATTCTCTAGGTGTGCCGGACGGGTCGACGACAGTGAACTTTAGATACGTCAGCCCAAAGTATTCATAACCAAACGCAGAGTTCACGCACCTTGGACACGCTCATTTGGTTAGTGGTTAATGTGCCGGTCTTATCTGAGCAGATAACGTTCGTGCAACCAAGAGTCTCCACGCTAGGCAAGTTCCTCACAATCGCATTCTTCTGTGCCATCTTCTTCGTTCCGAGAGCCAAGCAAGCAGTAATGACCGCCGCCAAGCCTTCAGGAATAGCAGCCACCGCGAGTGCAACGGCAATCTTGAAGTAGTAAATGGCTCCCTTGAGCGCGCCGTGATGCGAAGGGTCCCAGAAGTGACGGATGTTGACGAGCCAGACGAGGATGCAAATAACGGTGATGACCTTTGCGAGCATGTCACCAAAGTCGTCGAGTTTACGCTTCAAGGGTGTCTTCTCGGAGATTTGGGAGGAAATTGACTTGTGGATGTCACCGATGGCTGTGCGTTCGCCGGTGAAGACGACGACTGCTTTTGCGCTACCGTTCACAACAGTGGTGCCCTAGAGGAGATTAAACAAATGATTCTGTTATGTAAAAGAGCTATACTCACGGAGAACAGGATGTTCGTCATGTCCTGCTTCACCGCTCTGGGATCCTTGACGAGACCAATTGACTTGTGAACGCTGACACTTTCACCAGTGAGGATAGCCTGGTCAACGCGGAAGCTGCTTGACGAAACAGAGATGATTCTACTGTCTGCCGGGATCTTGTCACCAACGGAAACTGCGATAATGTCACCCGGAACGAGTTCCGACGCGTGTATGCGCGATACTTGGCCATTACGGTATACCTTGGCTTCGTCTGGCGAGTATTCTTTCAAAGCCTACGAGGGGTTGAGTTATGAGTGCACATGAAATATCGATGGCAACTCACGTCTATTGCTCTCTCTGCATTTGTCTCCTGGATGACTCCAACAGTTGCGTTCGCGATGAGGATGAGCAGAATGACCGAGGGCTCTACGAAGGCACTCCACCAGGAAGACCCTTCACTATCTTCAAACAATGCAAGCACAAATGAAACCACCGCGGACGCTAGGAGAATGAGAACCAGTTGGTCCTTGAATTGCTCTAGGATGAGTTCCCATAGAGGTGTCGGCGGGTCTTCTGGCAGCTCTATGAATCCGGAACAGGCAGCATGAGCTTACTGTATACCTCGTCCCTACAAATGTGTGCTAACCGTTCTTTCCATACAACTCTGCATGTTTCGCAGCGAGGTCCGAGGTAAGACCTTTGGCAGGGTCAACGGAGAAGTGCTGCAGAATCTCTTCTGGTGTCCTTGTCCATGGATCGTCGAGTAACATTTAATGTTGGCGTGTCGTTATGCAAGATAAAAGTACAACAGGCCGCGAGGATGAACGAAGGAAGGAGGGAGGAAGGTGGACGAGGCAAAGGTGGAAGCCAGGTATACTTATGGGCGCGTACCTAGCGAAAGTCGCAGACAAAATTCGAGCCAGCTGACGTGGCAGATTCACCGGTCACTTCACCCGGAATCGAGGACATACCCACGGGCAGCACATACGCTTGAGAGAATATGTTGGGCGAGTCGATGGCATTGAGCAGAATGAAGGCTGTATGGGAAACTGCAGCGCGGTCGAGCAGCAGGCGAGGGAAAGTACGCGGGCAAAATGGCGCAATCCACCTCGTCCAGAACACCTTCCATTCCCGCACATGTCTCGGTAAATTATAGCTCAATACCATCCTCTGATTCTGTGCTGTAAATACCCTGGGAGACTTGAGAGCAATCACTGTGCATCGATTGGACAACGTCGGTTAGAATGCTCGAGTGTGCTGGTAGTATTCGAAGTACAGAACACGTTGCTTGTGAGGTAAGGGATGTCTACGTCGACGTCTAACACGCATATGACCAAGTAAGTGCAAAGCAACTACCCCAGCTTACTACTCTAAAGTTAAATCAAGACCGGGGTGCAGTCAATACGTCTCGGTCGTCGAGGCATGAGTGGTAAACAGACGCCCGGTCTGACCAAGATAGGCATTGGCGCCAAATTAGCCGGCGGTGACGCTCTCTGACCGCAACCGTGACCCCGTCTGACTCCCGCCCTCGTCCTTGACGTCCCCGACATCACGTTCTCGACGTCCTCGGAGGCAGCAGCGGGCTATTGCCAGAAATGGGAAACACATCCTCATCAGGGCGCGCGCATCAGGAAGAGACCGTAGACTTTGGATATCTCACGCCCCAGGGTGTCTACACCGGACCTCGAGATTGGAATCACACTATTGTCACTCAGCTCATCGTCGACCGCAAACTAGCTCCGTTCTACAGACCATTAGAAGACTATGAAGAGGACTGGGACGATGAGCAGATTCTGGCACATATGAAAGAGCCTCAGCCGCAGGAGGGCACTGAAGGAGAGGGTAATGGTACACGAACAGATTCAGCATCTATAGTATCCAGCTCCTCGCGGACACACCATAAACGGCCAAGTGGCTCAGCGAGGGAGGCCCCACGAGAACAACCGAAGCATCCGGAACTGGGTATATATCGAGGGGCAACAGATTGTCCTATATGCTTCCTAGTATGTCATATTCAATCTCAATGGCTTCACTCGTTCTCATGCACTTCACAAGTATTATCCCTCAAATATCAATCACTCTCGGTGCTGTGATCAAGCTATATGCACCGAATGCTTCGTCCAGATCAAGCGCGCCGACCCGACAACCACCCACCTCGTCTCGGAACCCGCCTCATGCCCCTACTGCGTACAAGAAAACTTTGGAGTCGTCTACACCCCTCCATCCTGGCGAGCGGGCATAGGCAGCGAAGGCTGGGTCAGTCGTCTATCTTCATCGCCACATTGTAGTATTCTGATATTCGGAATCCCCCAAACTGGCTCATGACATGCCGGGCACGCGTCTCACTGCGGTCTCTCCTATCTCCTTACGCAGCCTCCTCCACAGCTGTCTGATATCACCAAACCAACACCGACGGATCCAAGCGCGGCAATGAAGAAACGACGAAAGAGCTTCGGAGCTGATGCGCCTGAGGTAGTCACAATTGGTGCGTACATGCGGTATTGTATTGGATAATCGCGCGAGACGCTGTATTCACTTCTTTCGTATCGTGCGTAATAGATCAAATCCGACCGGACTGGGAGGCGAAGCTCGCTGCTGTACGCGCAACAGTGCAGCGTCGTGCGAATCGTCGTATTGTCATGCGTCAAGTCGGCGATCGTCTTATTCCCATTGGGATTACCAGTGGGAGAATCCAGGCGCTGCCGGCTGAGGAGGGTCAGGGTGAGCAAGGAGAGGGAAGTGGTGGTAGCGCCGATAGAGGCAGTAGGAGGAGACAGAGGAGACCACCTAATGCTGAGCTTGGACAGTTCCTCGGTCAGATGGGTTTGGGCGGACAGGATTTGGAAGAGGTATTGTCTTCACGTTCGCGATTGACATGGAGTGCAGGTCTAATTTCCTCTTTAGCTTATGATCATGGAGGCCATGCGGTTATCGTTAATTGACCAAGAGGAACATCAACGGAAACAGAAAGAGGAAGAAGAGAAGAAGAAACGCGAAGCAGGCGAATCTGCTACTCCTACTCCTACCACTACCACTACAGACAACTCCAACTCACCGGCAGCGACTACAACAACTCCCACTGCACCTCCTGTGCCCTCCCCTACGCTTCTCTCTCCGTCATCCCCAACATCCGGGGCTACCTCCAGGCACCGTTCTTCGTCTTCTCTGTCACGGAATTCTCAGGAGGAAGGTAGACGGTCACCTGTAGGTGCGTTAGAGGCTGCATTGAGAAGCGCGACGAATACTGTGCACGCTGTGGCTACTCCTCCGCCCGAGCAGCCTCAACCTCAAACGCAAGCGCAAGCGCAACAGACGGAGTCTACGCCAACAGTCAATGTGACTGTTCCGCAGATTGTGCACCCTGGTGAATCCACGGCGGAGACGTCTACGCCTACTGGGCCTTCATCCGAAAGCGCAAGCACTGTCCCAGCAGTGGAAGTTGCACCCGCTGCATCCGCACCTACATCCAACTCTACCTCAAATGCAACCGAACCCGCATCAGCAGCCCCAGCCACCACAACCTCTACGTCAAACCCCATACTCACCACACCTCAACACATCCCAACAGCCCGCACAACTTCCTTCAGCTCGTCAGTGCTCAGCACAGAGACGACGGAGGCACAACGTGAGGCATCGTATGATTATCTGCCGAGTGAGCCGTCCTCATCGACTTCGTCGCTTGTTCGACAGGGGCCTTTGGCGGGTGATGAGTGAGCTGTGGTGTTGGCGGTGGACGAGGGAGCCACGTGGTCAATCGTTGTATCCAGTAGGTGGGCATGCTTTGGAAGTTGGTCTCGCTCTCTGACCGCGCCGATGAATCTAGGACGCCCTTTTACATCATGCCCCTGGTTTGCTCATATTTTTCATGAAATTCATGTCTCTGTCTTTGTACTTTCCATTTCATTCCAATTCATAGACGGCCCCTCCTCTTTGACCCTTGTTTTCTTGCTCTTCTCTTCACGAACTCAATTACAGTAATGTGTACTTATATATCTGACAAGACAATCTGAACGCTGTTTGAAGTCGCTGTTCCCTCACTCATGGAATGGCGGGGTCCCCATCAACCAATCGCAAATACCCTGCATGGCCTCTGGCATGAACACACTGGTATGCATATGCCGCAGATCGCACGGCTCAGAGGTTCTCTTACCTGCCCGATGGACTTTCAACACAATATTAATGCTGTGCGAACTAGATAGTAGACCAATTTTGATAGCGTAGCATATCATAGCACCAGGCCTTCCCTCTCTCCTCAAACAAAAACAAAAACAAACGAAACATCAGCGGTATCAATATTAACATAGCTCACACTCTCCATCTTTTCCTCACTGTGCGGCACTACTAGCACCATACAATGCCTACAACAAATAAACCATTCATCAGCATGAAGAGCACAAAACACCGTAGAGAAGAGGCTCCCTTAGGAACGGTGAACACGCACCTTAACATCCCCCCTAACAGTCCAAACCTTCTTCCCCCTCTCCTTCGAGTCCTTCTCGCACACCTCCCTTACCCGCGCCTCGATCGCGTTCTTCTTTACCACTCCCCCTGCTCCCCCTCCTCCTCCTCCACCACTCGCACCGCCACCACCATTCGTGCTGTTTTGATGCTGAAGAGTGAGATGAGAAAGATCCTTATATATAGACTCGACGATGAACGCCAAGTTCCCGGTATCAAGCTCTGCGATCTTGGCGATGAGGAAGGGCATGTGTGTGTCTGGGAATGTCGTCTTTGGCGGTGCGAGTTTCTTTGGTTGTTGTCCTACACCTGCTCCTGCTTGCGTAGGTACTACTGGAGCTGCTGAGGAGGAGGATATGGTGGAGGTGGAGGCGATGGATGGGAGATTCAGACGAGATGGAAGTGGCGGAACGGCGAAGCCGGAATGTGGGTGTAGTGGTGCTTTGCCTGTGCCTGTGTGCGAGGGTATGGGTATTTCGTCTACCGGTGATGCTTGGAAGGTGAAGGGGTTTATCGGGAGTGGTGTATCTAAGCACATACATCGTCAGTGTCACAATTAAAATCACAGTGAGCAATAAATTCGTCGGAGAATCGCAAAGAAAACGCAACGCACCATTAAACAGCTGTATCCGGTACGCACTAAACGGCTCATACACACACTCCCCAATCCTATCCTCCCAACACGGGCCCTTAGTAAACGGCACAAGCGGAACCACGACCTTCCTCTTCTTCTCCCTCTCCCTCCCACCCTCCGCCTCCCCAGCACCCTCTTTCGCCTTCCTCTTCACCGGCAGCGGCACAGGTGCAGAAGGGAACGAAAAGAACTCCGGCGAGCCCATACGGTCATCTATGGGAGTCCCGGGGTCTTCGACGTCGTCGTCATCCACAAGCCAACTGTCCAAGTCAGAGTCGTGTTCATCCGTCGCCCCTCCCTCCTCCTCATCCCCATCCCCCTCAAGCACATCCCCCTCCTCCTCCTCATCCTCCCACTCCTCCCCACTATCAACCCCATAATCCAAACTCACCACGTCCCTCCCAAACGGCCTCCTCGCGCCCACCTCCTTGCTATTCCTCGTCCACGTACCGAAGTACCCCGGCCTTGCGTCTTCGTGGAATATGAGGACTTTGGCGGGGAAGATACGACGGTCTTGGAGGCGAGAGAGGAGGTGCCGGACGGTGGGGACGTCGCCGGATACTTCGGCTTCGGTGAGGGCGTGGAGGGTTGAGCGGACGGACTGGGGGTGGTGGGTGCGGAGGGTTGGGTGGCGAGGGGGTGGGTAGGGGAGGAGGGGGGGTTTTAGGGAGGGTGGGAGGGAGGATAGAGACTCTCGTAATCGGTCTGTAGGGGAAACAGAGCGTTAGGTGTTATGCTGTATGCGGTGCACCAATAAAGAAGTGCACCTACCTTTGGCGGATAATTGAGCACAGTCGACACTAGCACCAGCACTCTCGTTCGAATCGAGCATGACTACATCCCCATCATCTCCCGCACTCTCTGAAACCTGTGGACGCTGCTGGTCATCATCAATAACGATAACCTCCCTCCACCCTCTCTCCTTCTCCCTCCGACGCACATCCCTAAACCAATTCCCCGATTCAGACGCCATCTCCGCGTCCTTCTTCAACACGAATGGCCTGAACACCCGTTCGAACTGCGACTCCTGTACCTCCTCTTTCCGTGTTTCCGCTGTAGTAGCAATACCCTCATTGGTAGTGGTGTTAGCAGTGTTGCCGACAGACCCCGCCCTCGAGCCAGAGCCCGAAGCTTTGGGCTTGGCGAAGAAACTAGCCATAAGGTTCCTCGACTTCGTCTGTGCGTCCTGCGCTTTTTTCTCCTTCTCGAGTTTGGCCTGGCGTTTTTCCTCGCGCTCTTTCTCCTATAACATAACGGCACGTCAGCCAGCCTTGTCAATCACTGACCAGTATAGCAATATAGTAGTATAGAGAGGGAGTGGGAGAGAGAGGGGGGTACCTTGGCGGCTTTCTCTGGGTCTACTGGTTTCTTAGGTCTACCCACCCCAGCCTTCGAAGGTGTACTACCACCATCCTTATCCTTCTCCTTATCCTCCTTCGGGCCATTCTCATTAGCATTCTCCGCAGCCGTAGCACTCTTCTTCACCTTCGGAGATCCCGTCGCCACATCTATGGGTCCCTCCTTTTTCGTAGCGGCGGAGGAAGACTCGCCGGCGGAACCCTTGGTCTTGGCTTTCGAGCCTTTGGCGGCGGTGGACTTGGTACCCACGAGAGCTTCGCGTTCGGTTTCTGGTAGAGCTTGGAATAACGCTGCTATATCTAGTTTCGCCTTCCCCGCCACAATACATTAGATTTTAGAGCAGAGGCGCCCAAATCAAGAAACCCAACGCACCTGCTGCCTCTCTGCCAACCTTACGCCAACCTTCTCCCTCGAAGCCTTGGGCAACCACTCCCTACACTCGTCCCTCACTTCCCACCTCCACACCTGCCACGACGCAGGTATCCTTCCATTCGGTGCCTGGGACGCTTCCAATCCATAATTCGTACGCGTCGCGACGGACTTGATCGATTTCTCGATGATGTCGAGGGGGAGGGCGGCGGAGATTGTCTTGCTGGCTTCTTCGTCGTCTTCGTCTTGTGCGGGGAGCAGCTCGTGTTGGATGTGTTTGGAGAGCGCTTGGAGGGTTTTGTCGCTGGTTTGGTGGGTACCCATGGGTATCTCAAATTCATACGTCTGTTGGGTTATAATATGTGAATTACGTACCTCTCGTGCACCATTTTGGCGATTAGCGGTCTGTGGTCGTCTGGAAATGCATGTAGGGGAGTCTCCCCGCGTTCGATCTTCTCTTCGAGCATCTCTCTGAATTTGACGATTTCTGAATATCATGGCGTTGGAGAGAATCGTGTGTGAGTCGCGCCGCCACGTAGACAAGTATATGGGTCGCACCTTGCATGGTCTCGGACATCTTCTCGAATGCGAGAGGCTTCTGCTTGAGCACCGGCTTGCCATTTTTGAGCTCGGCGAGTAGAGGTCGGTTAAGTTTGTCTTCTATATATTAAATGAACGCGTTCACGGTGAGTTTCGTAAGTCCCGTTAGTCCGTGGTGTAGAATGGCACTGCACCTGTATTAGCAGTAGGAATCACTGCTATAGACCCTTATTAGTGCTTGTTAACTTGTTAAAGTAGATATACTTACTTATGGCAGCATTTGCGTCTGTCATGACGGGCATGACAAGAACCAGATGGTCGTCGCTGTGAAGCCTGCTCGGAACGCGTCTCGCAGTGGTCGCCGTGACATCTGCTAGTGTGACATGCGTTACGGTACGCGACTCACTTGCGTCACACTCGTGTTTCCCAGCCTGACGCGTAGTGAGAGGCGCTGAAGCTACCTCTTCCTCACCCACTGACGATGTCAAGCTTCTTTCAGATCCAGCCACCGCGACAAGCTGCTAAACACGACGCTGTAGATAATGCACTACAACCATGGGTCGAGAAATAGTAGGCATCTGTTAACCCTTCTATTGACTGCTCTTACTCTGCTGTATATAGCCGACCTCAGACTATTGAAGACGTTTCTTCACAAGAACACACCGTAGCTGTATTACGAAGGACACTCACTTCTACAAATGTGAGACTACAAACACAGTTAACTGCATACAAAAACTGATTGTTTGAAGCTTCCACATATGCTCTTCTACGGTCCTCCAGGTACAGGAAAGACATCCACAATCCTAGCCCTCGCACGTCAGCTCTTCGGGTAAGCCTCTCCCTCCTTCCCCCTTCCATTCCCGCTCCCTCTCACCAATGCAACCCCACTCCCGCAGCCCAGACAACTTCCGCTCCCGCGTCCTCGAACTCAACGCCTCAGACGAACGCGGCATCTCCATCGTCCGCGAAAAGATCAAAGACTTCGCCCGGCAGACGCCCCGCGCGCAGGTCGGCGTGTCCTCCGACGGGAAGACGTACCCGTGCCCGCCGTACAAGATTATTATACTCGACGAGGCGGACTCTATGACGCAGGACGCTCAGGCTGCTTTGCGGAGAATTATGGAGAACTATGCGAGGATAACGAGGTTTTGTCTTGTGTGTAACTACGTCACACGGTGCGCACTCATCTGCCCAATTCCCTGTTACAATACTGATAGCTTGCTTGAATCTGTTCGTGTACAGAATAATCGAACCCCTCGCCTCCCGCTGCTCCAAATTCCGCTTCAAACCCCTCGACACAACCTCCACCGCAACGCGCCTAACCCACATCGCCTCCTCAGAAAACATCTCCCTCTCCCCTTCCGTAATCCGCACGCTCATAGCCACATCCCAAGGCGACCTCCGACGCTCCATCACGTACTTGCAGTCCGCGAGCCGCCTGGCGAATAGTACGGACCCGCCGATGGAGATTACGGAGGAGGATGTGCAGGAGATCGCGGGGGTTGTGCCGGATGGAGTTGTGGTTGGGTTTGCGGGGACTTTGGGGATTGATGTGGATGGGGTGGGTGGGGAAGGTGGGAGTGGGATGGAGGTGGATGGGAAGGGACAGGTGAAGGCGAAGACGTTTGACGACGTACGGAGGAAAGTGAGACAGATCGTCCGGGAGGGATACTCCGCCTCCCAATTATTCTCCCAGGTACGTCCCACTCCCTCCTCTCCGTCCTCCTTCCCTTCCTACCCCCTTCGTTAGTGAAAGAATACAACTAACTTATCTCGAACGCAGCTACACGACCTCATAGTCTCCCACCCCACCCTCCCCGCCCTACACAAAGCCAAGAGCGCACTGGCACTGGCCGAGGCGGACAAGGCGCTGTGCGACGGCGCGGATGAGGAGTTGTGGATTCTGGAGGTTGCGTTGAGGATACATAAGGCGGTGGCGGTTTCGTGATTACTACGGTGCTGTATAGTACGGAGCCTCGGGCTCCAGGTCACAAAACGTCTTTTGACACGGTATCGCAAGGCCTCGGAGCGCATTTGGGTGCATATACCTGGCCTAAGAAGTAGAAATACCTTCCGTGCGTGATTCACCGAATTACAACCCGCCACAATGTACAGTCAAAATCTCAAAGCAATAGCATTCGTTACAGTACTCCCCAGTGGAGGGTTCATACAGTATACCAATACTACCGGCCGACAGGCAAATTCGAACTCTAAAACTTCCTTATTTCCTTCCGTGTAGCCAGTCTTCGCTCAGCCCCACAGACGGAGCTGCTCGGGGGGCCTGCCATCATACCTATCACCCTTGACCTCGAAGGAGTTCACGATATCCCACACGGCCTTCTTCTCCTCCTCGGTAAGCTCAATGTCGCTGGCGAGAGTGTTCTCAATCGTGCGTTTAGGGTGTCTGTTCACATGGTCAGAGATCGTCCACATGAATTCGAGATCTGAAGAGAACAAATACTCACGAAGAGCCAGGGATAGGTACAACAAGCCTCGGGTGGAGGTTCGCAACCCACGCAAGGGTGAGTTGTGCAGGTGTGACGCCCTTCTTCTCCGCGACAGCCTTGAGGTTGTCTACGAGCTTCAAGTTGTGCGCGAACACCTCCGGGTTGTTGAATCGCGTGAAACGGGAACGCATGTCGCCCTGGGGGAGGTCGTCCAGAGTCTTGATTTGACCAGTTAGGAAACCGCGACCAAGAGGGCTGTTTTACGTATGTTCGTAAGGTGAGTTTTGTTGAGAACGATAGTGTAGATTGGTCAAGCATTGATATTGACTTACGAGTAAGCAGCGACAGTCACGCCGAGCTCGGCGGCAGTAGCGAGTACCTTCTTAGTTTCTTCCTCGATACTCCAGGGGCTCACTTCGATTTCCACAGCAGTAATAGGATGAACGGCGTTCGCCCTCTTCAGAGTCTCCGCGTTTACCTCAGACAGACCGATATGGTCAAAGAGTCCTTCGTCAACGAGGGTCTTGCAGTTGCGGATGACCTCTTCGATCGGACGGTTGTTGTCGACACGGGCCAGTTCGTAGAGGTCGATGTGCTTCTTGTTGCGCAGGGCTGCGTTACATTTATTCAAACTGCGCTTGAGGCCTTCCAATCTGTTTGTGGTGAGAGTACTGCGTTATAAACGGCCGGCATATGCATTGTACTCTAGCTGGAAAAGACGTACGATCCGTTGAAGTCGAGGTGTCCAGAAGACATATCCAAGCCTCCCTAAGGGATCATATGAGACTGGCGTTCCTTGAGTTGCAGACGATAATCATGAGCGTACCTTGACAGAAAGGAAGGTCTTATCTGCATACTCAGGATACTTCTCGAAGAAACGAGAGAGCAGCTCGAGGTTGGCAGTTCCAAAATCTTGCGCATAGAACTCGCCTGTCATACCACAGCGCGTCACCCATCAATTCTAACGCTCGAGTAGATCAAGAAGCCATACCGCTGTTCAACATCATCTTCACGCCAGGAGGCAGAAGATCGACGCCGGCCTTGATGGCCTCGAAGCACTGCTCATCGGGAACAGGGGTAGGCGTCCATCTACAGTATACAACGAAGTTCAGTTCAAGCTTATCTGGCAGCGTCACAGTCGAAGAGAACACTAGAGAAGTCGTACGCACGTCATCATCATCAGACCATGCTAGTGTACAGTACTGCAGTGAGCAAACATCGATGGAATGACAGTGACTGTGTACTTACTGCGATCTTGGCGACTTTGACGTTGGAGGCGGTTCCGCCAAGCGTTGTGATATTCTTGATCTGAGTAGACATTGTGCTCTGAGGGTGATAGTTAGACGTTAGACTGTTAGGAGGTGTTGCAAAAAGTTTGTGGTACCTCGCACCTCTTTTATAGCCTGCTAAGAACTGTGAGGGCTGTGAGAATGTTGGCGTAGCTTCCTACGTAGTACGTACGTCGTCGTGGCTGGATCGATATCACCTGCCGTGAACGCGTGAGCTATTGATAGTAGTGCGTATACGTATGCCTTGTGCCGATTCCCGATCGCGAAGGACTACGCAAGCCCATTCCATTGAACATTCTCCAGGAGCCTCCGCCCCCACCGGCAACGGCAAATGTACTACTGTAGGTAGCCTTCTTCTCGCCACTTATCGAAGTGAGCATAAAGTGACTACATTAACCGGTATTGAATATCGACCGAGTAGTAAGTAAACCTGAAAAAGGCCTTGCGATGCCTTGCGGCTACGCACTGTGAGCGCCTATTGCTCTCTTTCCGAGTCGGGATTCGAGTCTTGCCGGTGGAAATTTCCAACTTTATGTCTAATTTTTCTTTACTACATATTTATGTGCATGAATAAACTATCTTGTAATGTTTCGGTCAATGTCGTGACCAGGCGTGGTAGTATGAAAATTGGTCGGACACTGTCCAGGACCCTAAAGAGCCTGGTACAGCGCGGCCTCAG
>JAXQGX010000254.1:0-17195 GCA_037040455.1 Irpex sp. P115-07
AGTCGGAGGCGAGGACTGTTAGGTGGAGGAGGTGTTGTCTTTGGACCTACGAATGCGAAATTAAATGTTCAGTTAGAGAAATAGTCCAGAGGGAGAAATAGGGAAAGATAAAAGAAGAGAAGGACGTACATCACCCCACTTGACCTCATCCACACCCTCCCTCTTCACCACTCGCAGTAACGCGAGCAACATCAGCCGCTCATGGAAGCTCAGCTCGCGCAAGTACGCCGCCGTCGGGCTATTCTGCATGTCCACGATCACTCGCTTCACGTCGTCTGTCCGCGCCATCCGTCCGTGCGGCTGTACAAGTTCCACCGCTCGTCTACATACCATTTCACCATTGTCAGTATACAGATACTACTCGTTGAAGTGAGGGTGCAGGGTAGAGGGAAAGACGTACCGACAGATGTCTAGGACTCGTCGAGCGTCGCCGCTCACGCTAGCTACCTTCATCGCCGCAAACTTGACTCCGTCAGGCGCGATCACGTCCGTCGCGTGTGCGTGCTGCAGACGCGTGTTGACGATCTGTTCGAGTTGTGGGGTCGTGTAGGGTTGGAAGTTTATTCGTGTCATGCCTATTCATAGTCAATTCCACATAGGGATTATTCGACAGTCAGCCAATAGTCAGCGTAAAAAGCCTGGAAGAGTACACACCAAGTCGACTCCGAACCCGCCCACTCATGACCCTCTCCGGCAAATCCATCGTGTTCGCCACAGCGAGCACCACAAGTTTAGAGCCCACGAGTGTCGGCCAGTTGAAGAAGTTGTACACGACGTCTTGCTTCGCGGTCATCAGTTGGTCGAGTTCGTCCATTAGCACGATGCTGTTGGTCTCGTTAGTATTCCTCCTTTCTTTCTCATGGATGACAGGAATGGGTGGGAGGGAGGAGAAGGAAAGGGAGAAAGAAACGCACCAAGCATGCCCCCCAGGCCCATACCTCACCCCCTGCCCAAAATGCTTCGTCAGCCTCTTCAACGCCTCCTTCGCGCTCACCCTGTTTTCTCTACTCCCATGGTCATCATTAGAAGTGCCAGAGAGAGCCTCCCAGAGGAGGTTGTACGCGGCGGCGGGCTCGGGGATGCGCAGGCCGTTGATCTCTACGTATGTGAATGGGTTGGCTTCCTGTAATTACCAACGGTGTTAGTTCAGAGAGGTAAAGGAAAACGGGATAGGGAAGAGGGAATAAGTAGGAAAAGGGAAGGAGACACGTACATTCAACTCAGCCATCCGCTTCAGCTCCCTTACGACGGCGTGTACGGTCGCCGTTTTGCCTGTTCCTGGTACGCCTGATATATCTGCAATCGAGGAAGGTTAGTCAGTTCTTTGTTATCGGCTCGCGAGTAAGGTAGTTGGAAAGTTGGCGAGGATGTGTGTAGTCAACGTTTTCTTCGTTGAGGAGGAACTCCGGAGGGAGGAGTTCTCTTATTTAGCTAGCATCCTCCTCTTCCTCTTTAGCTAATCGGCAAGGAACTCTCTTCCTCTGCCTCTGCGTCCCTTAGCTTAGCGAGGAACTCTCTTCCCTTTCTCTTCCCCGCTTAGCTTAGCAAGGAAACCTCTTCCTTTGCCTCTCTCTTAGCTAATCAACCAAGGAGCTCGACGAAGACATGTGATAGAAAGAAACCAAAGGAGAAAACTCACATACACACCCCCCACTCCCCTCCTCAAGCAGCTCCTCCACAGCCCTCAGTATAGACTCATACTCGCGTTCCCGGCAAGGTAGGACGTCTCTCTGTCTCCCCTCTGCCCCTTCACTCCCTACCTCTTCTTCTTCGCCTTCTCTCCCTCCCCCTTCTTGGGACTCATCTTTGTCTCCCCCATTGTCTTCGTTCCCGTCCTTCGAGTCACCCGCCTGAGACTTCCGGGAGTGAGAGCCACCCCCCGGCCGGCTCCCAACATGCAAAACCCCCATCGCCCTCACCCACCTATCCCCCTCCCCCTCCCACCTATCCCCCTCCTCTCCCTCTCCCTCCACTGCCCTAAAATTCAACGCTGGAGCTCTGAACTTCGCGTGTCGACGTGCGCGGAGGGCGGCTTTTGAGTGCGGGGTTGGTAATGCGAGGGTCCTCGGCTGGCGGGGGCGGCGGGGCGTGCTTGTTGTGCTTCCTCGGGAGCGACGAGAGGGAGTGGTAGGAGGGCGGCCACGACGAGAGGGAGTGGAGGTGGTGGTGCGGCGGCGGCCGCGGCGGGAGGGCGTCCGCGGTACTGCATCTTCCTCTTCCTCTTCCTCTTCTTCTTCGTCCTCCTCCTCTCCCTGAACTTCTCCGTCATCGTCGACAAACTCCTCATCTTCTTCTTCCCCTTCGCTTTCAGAGGAGGAAGGTCCGTTGAAGTCGGACCCCTCGCCTTCGCCTTCGGAGGAGGAGGAGTCTTCGCTTGCGTGTCGAAGTGCTTTGGACTTAGACTTGGTTGGAGATCGCGTTGAGTGCGTGCTAGGTGTGGACACGGCTTTTCCTCGCCCTCGACCACGACCACGGCCGCGGTGGGAGGGCGTCCTCGGCACTATATCCTCATCTTCGTTTTCTCCAGAATCTTCCCCTTCCCCATGCTCATCCTTTCGAATACGCCGCGAACTCTTCACGACAGGCAAAGCTCCCTCCTCATCCTCTTCTCCCTCCTCCTCCTCCTCCTCCTCCTCCTCTTCCTCAGACCCAATAATCCGCGGACGTTTAGTCTTCACGGCCTCTCCCAGCGACGTCCTCCCCCTCTTCCTCTTCCCTGTCTCATCACCCTCCTCCCCTCCCTCTTCCTCCTCCTCACGAACCTCCTCCAACCTCGGCCTTGCAACCCGTCTAGGCGTCCCAACCTGCTGACCCCGTTTCTTCTGGGGCGTCTCAGGCGGGTTAACGACGCCTACGTCCCACCCCTCTGCGCCGTTCCTCCCTAGCTCCCAATAGTGACCGAGGGAGGATTGAAGGGACGAGGAGCGGTGGGAGGACCAGTTGAATGTGTAGAAGAGGCCTTTTTGGGTGTGGGTTGCGTAGATGCAGTAGAATGTTTGGGGGTCTGTTGGAGGGGGGGTTAGTTGAAGGAGGAAAAGGATATGGGTGGAGGTGAGAGAGTGTGAGAGAGTGAGTTAAAAGGGTCGGAAGGGTGTGTGGGGTGCTTAAGATCGAAGTCAGAGACTGGAGGTTGTGTGGTTGGGGAGAGAATGGGTAAACATGAACATCCGCCTCGTCCACTATACCATCACACACAGAGACGGGAATACGCAAAGGAAGATTGACCTAAAGTAGAGGAAGGCCACGTACCATCATTATCGTTCTTGTTAGACGTGACAGTGCAATGCCCGACGACAGCGTCCAGCGGTACGACGTCGTTCTCAGATAGCGAATAATATATCTCATTCTACAAAACCACCACTTTCATCAGCACAGTATACTCCTCCACACACAGAACCAATAAAACCAAAGCGCACCTCGAGATGCTCCCTAGCAGCCCTAACCCTCGGCAGCTGACTCGGCCTCACAAACCAATGCACGCCAACATTAACACAAAACACCTCCTCCCCAATCATAACCTTCCACACCCCAGTCACAACCGCCACGCTCGGCTCTCTCGAAGTCGACGCTCCGCCCAACTCGACGAGGACGGTGTCGCCGATCTTCAATTCGTCCCTCGCCAGAGAAGGTCGTTTGGCTTTACCGTACACCCTCTTCGTTGCGTTGAGTTTGTTGGTGGTGTGATGGCTAAGGAAGTGAGTTTGCATAGTCTTGATGTCAGTCCCACGCAGCTCATCCCACTGGTCGGGCGTGAGGTCAAGCGCGACTTTTACATTGCGTGTGTGGAGTACTGAGGAGGAAGAGGAGGAGGAGGCTTGTGCGGATTGGGAGGGGAGTTCTGATGGCTGTGTGCGGCGGGAGCTGCGGCGGGGCGTTGACGTCGTTGATGCCATCGGTGCAGTCGACGGTGGACGACGATGAGGCGCACTTACTACGCGACGGCCGATAGGTATTGGGTAGACGCTGATGGCACGTGATCGCGTTTTATGAGAGGCGGACGGCGGGTTTTGGTTTCGTTTCACCTCCATGATGTCAAGTCTCGATCCATCGTATGCTCATATTGCATTCTATTAGATAGGTAGAGAATTTTACTGACATAATGTTTAGAATATCCTGTAGAAGCCCGCGAGTGACGACTCTAGTGCACGGGGCGGGCTGGCAAAGCGGCAGACATAATGACAGCCCAGCATAGCTGACACTAACAACCCTCACCACTCAAGTTAAGTCGTCCTTCCCGTCTTTCCTTCTTTACCTTGCTACTCTACGTTTCTTTCTACTTCTACTCTACTCTCACTGTCCTTACCCTCTCGTTCGTGCTCTTTTCGCTTTCTCACGTACACCCTTCCTATAGCCAGGACCTTCGAGCGATGGCCCCTCCCCCTCCCTCTCCAAACTCATTCTTCGCAGACCAAATAGCCCAAGACGCATTCGACGCGAACCTCAACAAGACAGTCTTCCTCATCGCGCTCGCCTTTGCAGTTCTCATCCAGCTCTGCGTGTTGGTCTATCTTGGGTGGCTTGTTGTGAGGAGGTGCTGCTTCGGTCGCTCTCAGCAAGAAGAGGATCACTGTGAGAGCGAAGATGTCGATGAAGTACAGGATAGTGGTGACGGTGAACGCAAACACGCTAAGGAGGAAGACCTCGAAGTGCCATCTCTACCTAGGGAACTCGTACTGCCCGGCCTCACCTCTTCCTCCTCTCCATCCCTCACTCCCTCTCCGCCTCCTATGACAAGACACCACAGATCGCCCTCCCTCCGCGAATCCATCTTCGGCTCCCACTCCTCCGACTCTCGGCCAGACGGTAACGAGAAACCCGCCTCTTCGTCTTCGTGGTTCAACCTGAGATGGAGCTGGGAAGTGCCTGTCGTACAGATCGACTTGGAACGCGCTGCTTTTCCTAGCTCTCCCTCTGCCTCTCCTGCTCCTCCCTCTCCTTCCTCTGCTGCTCCTGCTTTGGACTCTGTCTCTTCCTCTGCTACGTCTAGTCCTGACTCTACTACTCCTGATTCCCTTGCTGAGACTGCTACTCCTCTCGCTGCCAGCCCTACCTCTGCTACTTCTCCCGCCAGTCCCACCTCTCCGGCATTCTCAGTTGCCACTCCGACCCAAATCCTCTCCTCCGAGCTCAAACAGGCACATCTGCAGGTCCCGCGCATCGTCATCTCTCCTCCTTTCTCTCCTCCCTCTTCTCCTTCTCCTTCCTCCTCCTCTCCCTCATCCATCACCACGAAATCTGATACTACGGACTTTGAGATGGACGTAGACTTGGCGCTTGGTACCGACAGTCATACCATAAACCAAGAGGAAGAATACGAAGAACAAATCCAGACACAGATAGACCCAACCTACCTCTACGTCCCGCCGACGTCGTGTTACCCGCCCCGTGAACTCGTGGAGAGACCTTCTGGGCGTGGGTTTATCTTCTCTTCCTTTCTAGAGGGCTCCTTCGAGCTTTCTTCTCCGGAGGAATCAACACGTCGTCAAGAGACGACGAAGACGAAGAGCTCAAAGAAGATTAGGACGAAGATCGCGAAACGCAAATCCCCCGGTGCCTACGAGAACACCAACACCTTCAGCGGCAGGGAGAAGACGAAGACCACGACAAAGAAGCAAACTCTTTCGGCGAGAGTGTTCGGGGCTCTCGCGGATTTGTCGAACTTGCACTTCACTGGTCTCACCAATACTGGCACTAGCACTAATACTGGAAGGGTGAAGCTCGCTGCTGCATCCCCGTTGACCACGTCAACTCCCTCCCTCGAGCTACCGACCACACGGGAATCTGAGTCGTTCTTCTTGCGTTGTGAAGAGGCGCTGTACGATATTGAGAGTTCGGGGCATGGTGGTGTTTGGTGAAGGATCTGTCTGCTTTGGTTTTCGTCTCTGTTCTTACTCCCTGTCTGCCTTCGTGTTTGTGCAATCCAAGTTTGGGTCAGTTCACCCTGTTTCAACTTGACGTTCGTGCTTCATATTCCCTCATCTGCTTCCTCGTATGCTCTTGCACCAGCACTCACGCGAGTCTGTTCCAGTTATATCTCTATGTCTGTTCGTAACTTCAACATTGCTAAATTCAATGACTATAATAACGTCCAGCGACAGATCCCGACTGCTACTATAGAGTCGAGTATGTTTAAACCGCCCGGATCGGAATGTCCGAGGGTATACCATTCCAACCATTCTAGGACGACTCGGAGGTGAAGTGAAGTTAGTGAACGTGAAGGCTGTGATCTAATGTTAACACAGTCAGCCTTTTGATTCTAGAATCGTATTAAAGGACGAGTACATTCATCCCAGTGAGTTAATGTGGTTTAATACGTCTTCGAGTTGACGAAACTATTAGTTATACGGGCGACTTGGTTATACGCGCCTTGATATGACCGTCGTCCGTATGTTCCTCTAGGAGTTTCTGTTTGAATAGTAGTGGCGTACGACGCTGCAACGGGGTACAAGGCAGAATACGACGCGTGTGCTCTTGAGACCTGGGAGCACTGGTACGAAGAGGAGGATTTCCTGGCTCGACGATACTCCAAGGGCGAGGAGTGGTTCGTCGTGAGGCACGGAACTCGAGTCGCTTGTATACCTGATTGCAGTAGCCGTATCCATGTACCTCTGAGTCTGAGTGCGAGTACCAGTGGAGCCGTCGTGTACCCAGGAGATCCCTGTACTTGCGTACTTGAGTTGGATCGGGATTGGGGGTAGAGACTTGGATCGAGGAGAGAGGAGACTGTCTGGGCTATCACTTTTACGAGGAGGTCGGTGGGTAGGTCGGTAAGTGCGAGATTTGTCTGGATGATTTATAAGCTTTAGTACGTGTAAGGATCTGTATTTTGCAGGAACGTACTAGTAGCTTGCACATTCTGTCGATGGATCACTTGAGGTGCGAAGACGCCTAGGCCAACGATATTATCAACACCGCTTCTTCCACTTAGAACTGTAAGTAGGCGTAGGCAGATTCGGTCGTACTAGCTCCTGTAAGCCTGAACGTATGGCCCGGGACTCACAGGCAAAGTGGAGGACTCCCAGGCGAGCGTGAATGTTGAGCAGCGGCAGTGACACATCCAAAAAACCAGATGTATTCAACGTTCAGTACAATTGCAACCATCAACACTGTGCACTTACTTACGAGACTATGCGCAAAGTACATTTCACAGCCAAGCATCATGCGCGCGCTCCCATCCTCCCTCCCTCCCTCTCCCCCCCTCCCCTCCAGCTCCGGACCAACCTTCACCCACCCCCTCCCCTTCTAACCTTCCAAACTCCTCCCACGTCTGTCCTCGACATTCACCGAAAACGAACCAATCACAACCCCCTCCCACCTCCCAAAGCAGCAACTCCCAACCCCAAAAAGGCAAGGCGTAGCTGCTTCGCGGCGAAGCGAGGCTCGATATGGTAGTTTTACTATATCCGGACTGCGATTCGTCTCGGCGGGAGGTTTCGTTCGATTCGGCGCGAAAGTATTGAAGGGGGAGGAAGGAAAGAAGCGGGGAAGGGGAGGGAGGGAGGTATATAAAGAGGTGCAGGGATGGGATGGTTGGCTTTAGCACATTTCTATTCCCCCACAACCTAGGACCAGGACGAAGAAGATTAGGATTAGCACGTTCACGCTCTTTTGACGACGATTCGACGACGACGACCTCACCTTACACTCTTTACCAACTGCACCACTTACAGACCAACCAGACCAACCATCCCCACCAACCAACCAGCCCAACCAGCCCAACCAGCCCAACCCGCCCTTGAAGTCCAACGCACCGACCAGCTCTTAAAGCCAGACAGCCGAACATCAACCTTGAAGCCCAACAAGCAGCCCCTTAAAGCCCAACAGCCGAACAAGTCCTACCACGATGCACTTCCCCACCCTCACACTCACCATAACCCTCGCCCTCACTCTCTCCGTCTCAGCTCTCCGCCCCAGCCCCACGCCCGTATCGAACCGTGACAGACACCGCGACCTTTCCAAGCGGGTTCACTCGCCTGCTGATGGGTTGACGCAGTTTAACGCTTTCCACACCATTTCCGGTCGTCAGACCGAGGAGAACTCTTATGAGAAGCGGTTGGTGAGTGTTACTGGCGATGATGACAAGGAGGAAGAGATGTGGATGAAGAGGGAGGGGAGGGAGGAGAGGGAGATGACGAATGGGGAGAGGATGAAGAGGGGTCTTCCGCCGAAGAAGCCGTTGTTTAGGAGGCAGGCGCAAGGTGGTGAGTGGATTTCGTTGGGCTTCGAGTTCGTGAGGTTGGGCAGTGTGCGTTCGTGGTGTGCTCGTGGAAGTCTCGTTGAGTGGTGGTGTGCGATGCTGGACGTCGTGGACGACATGAGTGAGCAGCCCCTAGGGAGAGCCCCTCGTCCAAGGAGGATGGTGGGATGACCGTGTGGGCGTACGAAAAGGCGACTGTTCGTGTCCTTTGTGGCCAACCTGTTGGAATAGGCTGCAGGAGAGTATTGCAGCGGAACCTGCGAGTTGAGCACGGATCAGTGAGAGCACAGCAGTATCCAATATCGTCCCATAATCGTGTGCTGGAGTCCTACCGGTCAATCTGGTCGACGAAGCGAACGTGCACCCACCTAACCATCCTTCGAAGACGCACCTGTCGCTTCACACTACCCGATGCGTCGAGAGCACGCACGAGCTCCACTTTGCATAACGAAAAGGTCGTGTATATTGTCATCCGCATACTTACGTCTATGGTTCGTATTCTACAGCAGCAGCACCGCGCCCTCGCCCCTCGGCACTTCCCCCTTCGTCGCGCACCGCGAACTCGGGCTCAGGAGGGTCAGGGACGTGCACGCCTCGGACGGGTGTGATTCGGGTCAGTGGTGGAGGGTTCAACGGGTATCTGAGTCGACGTGCGAATCCTTTTGGAGAGTATTTGGTGCAGACGGAACGTGGAAACGCGCTGAGTGTTGTGTTGGTTGACGAGTGCAACACTGCGCCAGGCGGGAGCGAGAACCTGAGGGCTGTGGTGAGTGCTTGTCTTCTCTGTTCGTGCGAGGCGGGGAGGAGGGATTATTATGTACGCATGTCGCGATTGATGGGAGTGCGACCGGGCGGGAGTGCTCAGAAGAAGGCACGGTGGAATGTTCTGATGGACGGTGGCTGATTGATGGCTGACATTTGAAACACGCGCTAATTGGTTTATTTATGTAGAACGGCTTCGCGACGTTTCCGCTTCTGGGAGGCATCCAGGGCTTCTCGAGTGAGAACCCCGACCTCCGCCCGCACACTCGCAACTATCTCTACGTTGGCGGTGTCGCTCAGTGTGAGTCTCTCTCTCGTTTTCTTTTTTTATGTCTGCTGCGGTAGGTATTTTAAGTGAGGGAGGACACGAGGACGGAGCAGGGTCCTCGGGGAATTAGGGTTTCATAAAGACTTTCTCCGCGTGCCGTCGCGTCGTAAGGAAGAAAAAAAGGGGCTTCCATGCAGAAGAAGCCCTGGTCCCGGACATGGACATGCGAGATATGCGAGATTGCAGAGATAGGGAAAACCCCCCTTGCGCGATAACCGGCCGAGGTTATTTTTATTTATTATTCGTTTAATTATTATAGCGGCGGTGGGTGCTCGGCCTGCCGTGGTCGGCAACTCGTTCAGCGCAACGACGGGTGACTCTGAGCCCAGCGAGAGTGCTATTTGGGTCGTGGGCAGCGACGGGCAGGTGACGGTGCGTTGGGTGAACGCAGACGGATGTAAGTCGCCCGGCTAGACGTCGATGACTTGTCGCTTGAAGCTGATCTGATGCACGAATGCTAGCGACGCCTGCGAACAGCGTGGTGTACGTTGGAGGGAGAAACGTGTTGGCAGTCGTTGGAGACGTGGAGGCGTTTGTCGGGTCTGTCGAGGCTGCCTCGCCTGTCGTACGTGTTTTCCCTCGTTTTCTGTATCGTGTATTGCTCACTGGCTGGTGCTTGTAGACGTTGACGTTCGTCGTGTGAGACGGTCGCGCATATGCCTCGCATCAGCGCCCGGTGAATATCTATCTGACTTTTGACTTGTCCCGTCTGTCAAATAAGTAATCATCAATTCGATTGAGATGTCCTGTCTCGGATTTTTTCGTCCGCATCAGTTGAGTGATCTGAGATGGCTGATGGTTGATCGAATTCTCTGGGGTCCTTTGGCGACCGTCAGTTCCCTGCCGTGAAAAAAATTGCAAGTCGCGTGCGGTGAGTCAGGATCAGCGCGGGCATCCCATCAAAACATGCTCGAACAGAAACGCATCAGAAAGGAAGACCGTTTTTATGTTATGTTATCTCGCGAGGGGTGCCAAGGGGGTCTGCGTGAGGGATCGAGGGCGAGAGCTAGCTGGGCAAGAGGGGTATATAAACCTCGTCGGACGCGTTCGCCGCCTCTTTCTTTCTTTCTCTCTTCCAAGTTCATCGCTTCCCATCTCTCTCTCCTCTCCTCTCCACACTTTCGTTCTTCACGAACTTTGTGAGTCCCCGTCCATCCCTATGATCTTCCTCGTTCGGTCGCTTGAATGCATGGTTGAATGAACGCTAATTGACTTTTTGCGTATGACACGTCACGTACCTTTAGACCCCAACCCACTCAAACTAATCAACATGTTCGCTCGTGCCTCCTACGTCGTCGTTGCCTTCCTCGCTGCCTTCGCGGCTGCCCAGAGCTCCTCCGCCGCTGAGTCCGCGTGAGTATCCTCTCCCCCATCTTTCCATCCTCCCCTTCCCTTTCTCTCTTCTCAACACCTACTTACCTACCTTTTCCTTACACAGCTCCGCCTCGGGCTCTGCCTCCGTCTCTGCCCCCGCCCCCAGCGGCTCCGGCTCTGCCTCCGCCTCCGTTCCCCTCTCCAGCGGCGCCTCCGTCTCCGGCTCGGGCTCAGCCTCCACCAAGCCCTCCGGCTCCGCCTCGGGCTCCTCCGGCTCTGCTGCCCCCTCGGCTACCGGTGCCGCTATGGGCATCGCCCCCGCCATGGGCGCCGTCGCTGTTGCCTGCGCCGGTGTTGCTGCTCTCCTCTAAGCAGCTTCCCCTCTTCCTTCACTCTTCCTCCTCCCTCATTCGGTTGGAGGATTGAGTAGGTGGGCTGTGGTGGATTAGAAAAGGGACGGTACGGAGTTGGTTTGACGTGGTTGTGGATTGGACTAGAGATTTCCATGATGGTTCGCTCGTTGAACTCTCACTCACACATAAACCCCATATAAACTCTTTGATCTTCGGTCGTCCTTGATCGTATACCTTTGTCTGTCGTTTCTTTACTACGTGCCCTCCTGTTTGAAGTACTTTGATGCCGATAATTACCCTTCTACGTATACCATGGTTTTGATTGATATCGTTGTGGGATGAGTGATATTGGAGGCTGTAAGTTCGTCGGTGAGATGCTCACTGGCTTGTGAGTTGGCTGTCTGTGTTGAGGAGTTCGTCGTTAGGTATCATGCGCTGGCGACGTTCTGTGGGCGGGAAGTGCTGCTTGAAACTGGTGGTCGTATGTACCGGTCCCTTTCCCCAGTTCTCGAGTCACTCGCTTACTTTCGCGACGATAGCTCAAAACCGTAGCTGTAGCCGTCGCACTCATGACTTAACAAAGCACGTTCGAACGTATCATATTCATACCTAGGAGACTCATCGTACTCGGATGCGGGATACTCATGCGCGCACCTCTCACCTCTGGATCTCACCTCTCGCTGAGTTTACAGCGTATCGTCCATGTCTGAGCACGAGTATCACTTTCGAACTTCATCTCGTGGTGCTCACTGCTCACGGTTAGGTCGAGCGTAACATATATGATGCATGCTATCGGTGGTGTGATACTAGTATAGATGCTGAAGTTGGTAGTGCTAGTACGGTACGACTGACAACTTGGAATTGGAAGATGTCGGAGAGATCTTCGAGAACGAACGTTTCACGACACCTGTCCACCAAAAACCTCGAAGCTTAAACGTCCCTCACATCTCTGACAACTCCATGAAGCTCTAAATAACTTCGAGCTCTGATTACATGTACTCGAAGTTCTTAGACGGCGTACTGCCTGTCACTGCCAATGTAAGTTTAAGTCACTGCCAAATGCCAGCGTAAGTTCATTGTTCAACTTGAAGTAAGCCTTCGATTCTAGAAGCTTGTCTACTCTGCCTTTGGGAGGCTACATATTCTATTCCTCTCTGACGTTGTCCGGTACCGTCCTCGCCGTTGACGGGATGGGAAGACCGTGTGAGAAGCTCTGCATGGCTGTGGCCACCTGTGCTTGTTGGTAGTGGTGGTGACTTTAGCCGTGGTCTTTGCTGTATTCAGTCACGATCACGCATACAGACAGACCGGTCAAGTAAAGTTCGTACTTCCCGTGTCTACAGTCTCACGAACACTATCCAACGTACTCCCGGACAGCTTATTTCTCACCCACATGGAAGCAGCCCGCCGTCAACCCCCCGTCAATCAATTACCAGACAGTTGGACGCATCTCGGTCAGTAGATGGGAAGTACTAGTGCCATATGCATGTGGCGGTGGGTGGGTCAGTACTGATTTAGATTCCTTACCTAAGCTTCTTAGTGCCCGTGCGCGTGAGTGGGGGATTGATTGTTGGAGTGGAGGGTATATATAGACTCGTGGAGAGGTGAGAGTTTACGCACAGTACCAGTGCTGTTCCCCTCTGTAGGTGAGCTGCGATGGCCAGAGTGTGTCTATCGAATACGAGTGCTGACTTGCGTCTTTCTGCAGAACTACTGTGAAGGAGAACGATATAAAAATGCAATACTTCCAAACCCTCCTCGCCCTCGTCCTCCTCACCGCGACACAAGTCCACGGAGCAGTGACGACTCCCTCAGGGAGCGCAACGCTCGAGCCAGTGCCCAGTGACCCCGGAGCCTCTTCGTGCGTCACCCTCCCTTCCCTTCTCCTCCCTCCCCTGCCCCCTCTTCCACCCCATCACTAACTAACCTCCTCCCTTCTCTTCATCTAACAAACAGGTCAAGGGTATCCCTCCCCATCCCCTCCCCCTCCCTAATCCCCACCTCCGAACCCCTCTCCGGCTCCTCCCTCCCCATCCCCTCTCCCTCCTCCTTATCCTCGATCTCAGTGCCGACCTCAGCGGGCATACCAACCTCGGACTTACCTACTGCGTCCGGCGTGTTGAGTAGCCCGTCTGTTGCTACGCCTATTGGGCCGAGCACTGTTAGTGTTAGTCGGTTGAGCAGTGCTAGTGGTGTGCCGTCCGGGAGTGCGTCGGCGAGTGCCAGTGCGAGCGATAGTGGGAGTGGGAGTTCGAGTGGTGCAGGGGCTGCTAGGGTTGTTGGAGGAGGGGTGGTGGCGGTTTTGGCGGGTGTTGTTGGTGCTGGGTTGGCTGGGATTTGAGGCAGTCGTTGAAGTAAAACGCCTGCTGAGGATGTGAGATATCTGGGAGGTGTGTGCGCATTTGGTTCTTATATTCGACGTATGCTGAGACGGGGTTAGGCTGCTAGTGATGAGTTTCTGGTGTCGCACGGACATATGCTCTCATATCCTCGGGCAGTGAACGAACGATATCTAATTGTGCAGTGAGTTCTTGTTGTATGTACGGACTTGATTCTCTATGTACGTACGAGCTGCTCCGATCTATCTATCTTGTTCTTGTACTTGGACGTGCAAAAATGGTCATGATCATTGTCTCTCGCAATTGCACCGACATTGTGGCTCTACACGATAAGTACCTTAGCGCACTTACGCGTCGTACCCGCACAGTCGCCGATCCTGTTCGCAACCTGTGAATAACCCAGTCACAAAGTGCTATTTCCCGGCCAACGGGCCTCCGACATTGCTCGAACGTTCTGTGGGTACTCTTCCAGCATCCAAACTCACGCCATCGCCCTCCGGACATAAACACTGCTGACACCTCATCACGTGCACATTACATCATCCAATCCTAGCACCGCGAAGAGACTCTCATCGCGTTATCCGTCGTCTAACTGACTGATCACAACAGATATAAGTCTAGATAACATTCCCGTCCCTCTCTTCCCACTCTCCTTCTTACCACCACCACCACCACCGAACAAAGAATTAAGAATTAAGAGATGTCTGGACAACACACGCTCCCTCCCCTCGACTACGGCTACGATGCCCTCGAGCCCTTCATCTCGAAGGAGATCATGACTCTCCACCACACCAAGCACCACCAGACATACGTCAACGCTCTCAACGCCGCCGAACAGGCCTACGCCAAGACGCAGACTCCCAAGGAGCGCATCGCCCTCCAGGCCGCGCTCAAGTTCAACGGTGGTGGTGAGTTTACGTGATCTGCGTCTACTTCTAGTGATCTGCGAATTGTGATAAGATGCTGATTGTGGGTGTGTGGATGCGACGATCAGGACACATCAATCACTCCCTGTTCTGGAAGAACCTCGCGCCTGCTGCGTCGGAGGGTAAGGGCCAGGGCGGCCAGCTCGCCGACGGCGCGTTGAAGCAGGCTATCGTCGGCACTTGGGGCTCCGTCGAGGCGTTCCAGAAGGAGTTCAACACCACTACTGCTGGTATCCAGGGATCTGGCTGGGGCTGGCTCGTGAGTTCTCTTGCATTCGTGTTGTGGTTGTTGTAGAGCGGTCGTGCTGATGAAAGGGTGGATGCGATGTAGGGACTGAACCCGACGAACAAGCGTCTGGAGATCACCACTACGGCTAACCAGGACCCCCTCCTTAGCCACGTCCCCATCATTGGCGTCGATATCTGGGAGCACGCGTTCTACCTCCAGTACAAGAACGTCAAGGCTGACGTGAGTGCCTTCTCTTCACATCTCCCTCTCGTTCTCGCACTTCGGTCTTTCTTTCGATTGTATGCATACAGCCGTGTTGGCTCCTAAGCCCGAACCTCCGCCGATACTTGCTTTATTTATTTTACACCTACCCTACATTCACATTACCTGCGTACTGACTTCTCCCTCTCATCTCACTCTACAGTACCTCAACGCCATCTGGAACGTCATCAACTGGCAAGAGGCAGAGAAGCGCTTCGCCGAGGCCGGTGGCAACGCCAAGCTCTAAGCTCGCATGAGCCTTGTTGCAGCTGCGTAGGTAAAAGAAAGAAAGAGAAGATGTAATAGTATGGTACGGTCATGGTGTATGCATACGACGGTCAGAAATCAAAATGAATGGCTCGGTCGAACGGATTGTGACTTATGAGAGTATTCGTTTCGATGTAAGTCGTCGGAGATGTGTTGTTGGTTAGCCAGTCCCTGTGTTCAGAGTTTTTTATTCGTACACTGTTGGGGATCGCTCTCACTAAAGAGAGATCGTCGAGTACCTTAAGGTGCATTTTCCTCGACAGATTAGGTACTTACTGGGACGTCGATGATTGTTTTCCCCATCTTTCATTATCACTTGCACCATCGCTTTTTACTGCTGCGCCCACTACTACGACCACTACGACCACGACCACCACAACACCACTACCCACTCAACGAACATAGATGCTGGATACGTGACGACACAAATTATTCAGTGCTCATAACGACCCAGTTTTCACGACATCGAAGACGTGCATGTTCAGAGGCCCAACGGGGATACAGCGATGTTGGAGATAATTGGAGTCGTACGAAGAAGACTATGGTCATCCCTACCAGTGAGCACGATACGCATCTCTGGGTGTCGAGTGTCGATTGTTGATCGTTGCTTGCAGTATGGACAGCTATTGGATGACTTCACAGGAGGATCCGACACGGCCACAAACTATCGTCATCGGGTGGTACGTCACGGGAGGTACAGCAGGTTTGGTGGTAACGATAGTGGGGATCGTCGAACTCGGCAGTCGCTGCTGGCTACAGGACTCGGAGGTACGTCCGTCGTTTCTGAGCCACTTCCAGCATAGAAGTTCTGACATTGCGAGCATTCAGATACTCGCCCTCCTCTACCTCTGTATCTTCGTCATCGAAGTTCACAATCAAGTCAAATAACTCCCAATTCTCCGTACTCCATCTTCCCACTCCCACTCGAGGAAAACACGTACAAGCAACGTCCCGCGGCTGACCTCACCTACTTACTACGACTTGGTTTGCAGTCTGTATCTTTGGCAAATGATTTGCCGACGGTACAGACTGTGAACCTGGTCGTGGTGGTCGTCACGACTCACCCGAACTTGAATATGAAGCATCAGGCCTCTGGTGAGTTGCATTCACGTTTGAAGACCCAACAACGGGCTGATCACAAGTTCGTAGATGTTTCAGCCTCGGACTTGGCTTTAGGAACCAGTGACTTACTCTTTGTGTATAGGTCGCAATCTCGGCCCTGTGTCGAGGCTTTTGGAGAGTACTTGCATACCAATTGAAGAGCAAGTTTGTTATGAACGCTCAAGAGTCTGACTTGGGCTCCTCGTACCTCTAGGACACGGAATTGGATGGAATGTCTCGACCCCACGATCTGAGGAAGTACTCCGTGGACCGCTAGGCAATCGCAGCTGTACGAACAGTAGATCGGTCCTAGAGTCCCCGTACCTCGAGGACACGGGCTTGGACAGAAAAGCTCGCCCCTCCAAAGTGCAAAGCCCACAGTCAGTTACGCCCAGTCACCTCAAACCCGACAGTGACTCGTTAACTTCGATCGAGCGTGCGGGGGAGAGATTGGTGTAGAGCCTGACAATCCGGCGGCTTGTGGTGCGGACGTATGTCTCTTCCAATGAAATCTACATGACATTCGATGCTGATCACTCCGACTCAAGCACGGCAGGCTTTGCTAAGCCAATCATGACGTGCCACTGGTGATGGCCCTTCCCAAAGGGGCAGTTTTCTGAGTTTGAATTCGGACCACCATCAAAAGGCCATTGTTCGTGGTTTATCAACCGAACCAGCGCTTCTCATCTCTCTCTTAGTGCTACGGCCATCATCTCCTCAGCCATGGCTCCTCTCGTCTCTGGTAAGAACCCGAGCGGCTGCAAGTACCGACAGACTTTACTCGAGACGACGCAAGTGCAGCTGCTGCAGCTCGCTATTCGTGCGAAGCGACGATGGGTTGGGCCGATCTCCCCACAAGCTTTCATGAAAGAGCTCATGCCTATAAGCGAAGATAAACTTGCAGCATACGAATTAAAGCGAGATGAGATCCAGTTTACGCTGTCGTCGGGCGAAGATGTGAACGATTGTAAGCGTGCATCGAAGCATAAGAGGACGTCGCATAAGAAATTCGTGAGTATTCATACTATATCGCACGTCAGAGTGTACTAATCTGCGAAACAACAATACCCAGCGGGATAGTATCGTGAGACACGATCTTTCCCCTCGGGTGCCCTTCT
>JAXQGX010000255.1:0-17338 GCA_037040455.1 Irpex sp. P115-07
CGAAGTAGTCTTCAGGGCCATAGTCACCGTCACGTTCGTTCTCTTCACGACGGCGGTTCCTTGCCCACTGTGATTTGGTGAGCAACGATCCCAAGCTATATCAGTAGGAACTGACCTGTACGGGATCATCGTCTTGATCCCCGTTTCTGCCTGACAGCTTCCGATTGAACTCTTCCCGAGCGCGTCCAGGATACCAAGGACGGCCATCGTCGATATATTGCTCCTCTTCATGCCTAGTTTCCGGCTGACCTTGCTCTTCATGTGTACCATCGATCTCCGGTGCAGGTGGGGGTGAGTTGTAGACATTATCTGTCGTACGTCAGAACGAGCCGTGTCGCAAAATAAGATATTCCACTCACCAGCCTCCTCGTCGTAGTGCCACAGGTTAAGGTTGTCTGCTCCACCAGTCAACGCATACCACAAACTCTTCGCCTGTAGTTTCATTAATGACAGAGTCACAGGAATGTACGCTTCGCTGTTGACCGTCAACGCAGAGTCATAGTGTCGTTTAGCAAGATGATAATCTTGCGGCACGCCCACTCCATTTTCGTACATGTAGCCCAAGTTCCACAATGCTAGGGCGCTCATCGAGGTGTCTGCGGCGGACTGATAGAACCCGGCAGCCTTTTCGAAGCGGATATCGGCAGGCTCGTCAGGTACTCCGAGCCCATGGTAGTAGTAGTCTCCGACTTTCACTAGCGAGTCGATATTGCGCTGGGCAGCTGACCGGGTCCATTGGGTTAAGGCCAGACGGGCGGTGTCGTTGGAGAGACCGTGTGGGGCGAAACGTGTAAACTTCAGTACACTACGATCTGTGATTCGGAGTCAGTGTGTATAGCTTGTCATGGAGAAGGTGCATACCTTGGTCAAGGGCAAATGCAAGATTATTCTGTGCAACTTCTATGCCCCTCTCTGCCGCGATCCACCAGTGTAGCAAAGCCAGTTCCTTTCCACGCTCTGTACCAGTGCTCCATGCGATCTCCGCGTCACGAAGGATATTGTCTTCCCAGACTCCTCGCTCGGCAACCAACTTGTAGAATGACACGGCGATAGAGCATGAACTGGCAGCCAGCTCAGGGGCACCTTCATGAGCTCTGGCGATACGAGCTTGAATATCAGCCAAGTAGTAGTAGGCTTCGAACGGCGACCCTTGGCGAATGGCTGCTTCAAAATATGCAGCGGCAGTTTTGAGGTCGTTTCGTCCTATCATCCAGAAGTCAGCCAACATAAAAAACCGGAACAAGTCTCAACACTGACCATAATGATATTTGCCGAGCTGAACCTGTGCTTCTGCCAGATCCTGGCCAGCGGCGACGTTGAAGTGCTGCAACGCTTTCTTCATATCCTTGCGTCCGTCCACAAGCCCGTCTCGCCAGATAATGCCTAGACCGTTATGACTCTCCTTTTCTCCGTACTCCGCACCCCTCTCAAACCACATTCTTGCAATGACGGGGTCCTGCCTTACACCTTCTCCTCGCAGATACATTCTCCCGATGTATCCAGCGGCAGCTGCAGCGTAGCCAGCTGACGGATGCTGTTCTCTTGAAGACGGCTGAGGCGATCGCGGATTGACAGGATCTCGTGGCCATAGTTGCCTTGCTATGCTTAAGAAATATTGCCGTGCTCTGTGGAAGTCTCGTGGTACCCTGCTTGCCCCGTCGCCACCAGACGCGATACCGCCAATGCCACCGTAGATAGCACCTTGATAGAATATTTTCCCTAGACGGTATGCAAAGTCCAATTCACCTCGATCGGCATTATACTGCATTCCCTGTCAGATCTATGGGTCTGAGATACTGTCTGAAGAATCACTGACCGAGTAGTACTCAAGGAGATCTTCCCACGTTTCTCCTGCAGCGCGAGCGTTGGCCGTCTTGATGACAGGTCTCACAGCGTTCAAGCCAGTCGATGCTACACTTGCGCCAGGACCGTACACACCGCCCTCAAGGTCGGACAGACGAGGTGGTATGAGAGGCAAAGTGCGACCACTCGGAGGTCCTGATAGGAACTTCGCCATAGCTAAACAAATCAGTTCAGCGGTACTTCATATGAATGCCTTGTCCACGTACATTGTTCGGCTGCATCCTCGTACCACTTCAATGCGGACATACAGTCCTCAGCCACGCCAATGCCACTCCAGTACTTGTATCCCATGGTCATTTGCGAGCCTTTGTCACCGCCATGACCAGCAAATACTGTGTACAGCTGAGCTTGTGCTGCGTCCGCAGCGGTGGAGTTACCATAGCCGGTAGAATATAGAAACCCTAGGTAGGCCTGGGAGGTTGCGTTGCCCGTGAGAGAAGCGTGACTGTAGAACGACTTGTACGCGAGTGCAGGGTCCAAGGGGAAATATGGGTTTGGTGGAAGCTGATCGGGATAGGGTCAGTCAAACGTATGATAGTGGTTGGAGAATATGCAACGCACCAAGGATAGTTTCGCAAGAGTAAAGAGCGCATCCTCATGCCCTAGGTCCGCAGCATGCTGCAGCAAATCCAAGACCTTCACTGCCTTCCCTGACAAATCATCCTCTCTCCGTCTACTCCCAGCCTGCGAGTCGAATATACGCGAAATGAACCTCGGTATTATGTGCTGGTGGCGTAACTTCAGAAGTATTCGATACGCGTTGGCGACAGGACCTTGGCCCTGTGGATTCGGAAGAAACGCAGACCAGAATGATGGGGCATAATTATGGATTGAGTATGGAAGATCAATATGATCCTCCCTGTACATGTAGGGTGCGTTGACGTGGTGCAGGACTGTGACTGCCTGCTTGTAGGCTCGTGCCGCTGTGCAGCAATATTAGTATGTAATTACACGGGAATTTGGTAGACTTGTGTTACAGACCTTCAGCAGCTGTGTCAAGGACTTGTGAAGTCTTCGCCTCCTCTTGCACAACGTTCTATCTCATCGCGTAAGACACACGCTCGACGTAGGGAGCGCTGCATGTACTCACCTCCGAGGTTCCAGCACACGACACCGCTGCTAGCGCCACCAAACCAAAGGCAATGTAGGTAGCCTTCCTCGCTTTCGAAGTCCGTTTGCTAGAGCCCATGTTTGTTGTAGAATGCCCGTGAGACTATACAAGAAGCCCAAGCTGAGCTGTTCTAAGAATCAGTGGTTTCTGTGTCGTGTCCGTTGAACGTGATGCAGATGTGCCAACTACTGGGAAAGCAGCTATAGCAAAGAGATAACCAGCTTCGTGTGTAGAGGTTACAAATGTGAACTGGTTCGCATGGCGAGACGTTGCAGTGAGTTGGTGGTGGCCAAGATGTAAAGTACAGACAGACGCTGGTGTGCATTACTTTCGCAATGACGTGTCAGGACGTGTATGATCGCCGTGTCCTCTCAATAATCAACACAAAATGGCAATTTTATTACAGATCATACCAATACAGAAGAGAATGGAGAAGAAACATGAGGAGGAGGAAATGTATCAAACTGCAATTGTGAAAAGGTCCGTGCACATAAATCAGGGGAAGTGAAGCATAACGCGTAACGGGTCGTGTCAAATAGCTCATTCAAATCTAACGAAAGCATGGTCAAGATCTGTCACAGACGTGAGAGGGATATTAGAGAGAATGCAAAGGTCGTTGAGACTTACGATAACATTAGTTGAGATTTTGTAACTTCATCCACTCGGCGTCGTTTGCGTTGAAATCGACGCCTTTCGTCGTCCACCATCTCCTAGCAGCCTCTCCACCTCCGATCGCATCTTCAAGCGCCTCCTCGATATCGCACATGCGATACTGTATAGGTAACCCGCTCTTGTCCCACCATTCCAGTACTTCCGGTCTGTTGTGCTTGGTGGCACCAACGAGGGCGTCTTGATCAAAGATAACCTGCAAACCGCTCTCGAGCCACCACTGAAGGACGTCGACTCGCCCATGGCAGCTGGCATGGTACATAGCGAGTTTGTCGTATTTGACCTCCGGTTGATTGCACGCCCACCAGTCCAGAATCTCCACATGTCCCGCATTGCTCGCCATGTCCATGACCCTGCCGACCTTCATCACCAATTTGCCCTCCTTGCTTTTTCGCTTCCACCAGCCTAGAACCTCGATGTGATTCCTCGCGCTGGCCATCTCCAGAGCAGCCTCCGTGTACTCGAACGGCAATCCAGAGTTCAACCACCATTCCAGAGAAACTACGTTTCCGTGGCGAGACGCACCGTCGATTGCCTTGATCACAGATTCCGTGGAAGGGGTGGTGATGACTTCCGGATGGAGGTCTCGGGCGTATTTCCACCACGTAAGGACAGACACGCGACCGTGGATAGCCGCCGTTATAGGCAACAGATCATGACGGTATAACGTGCGGAATATAGAGGGATGATGAGTGAGGAAGTACTCCAGCACGTTGACGTACCCGAACCGAACTATCAAGATTGCGCTGACCTTGGTAGGTGGATGGGATGCTGGGTCAACAGTGCGGATGAAGGGGAGGTACCCAGTGAGGACGGCATGGTCTGTCTGATTCGCCTGCGTCCAGTCTAACGGTTGTGGTAGGCTTGTCGGGATACCAACTGCCTTCGCAAGCTCCCAGTCCCCCAAGTGGTCCATGATCTCTGCCAGGAGCTCCACCGGAAGGTCGGGAGCTTTCACCTGGCGAGGTCGCGTCTTCGATCCATTGACCACTACCGACCCATTTGGATGGTGATTATGAACATCTGTGGGAAAGTTGTATGTGTCTATATCATACTGCGCCAGTCGATATGCCAGCTCCTGATCACTCCCAATAGTCGACAACCCTCTTGCGACGAGGAAGAGCACGAGCTGATCGTGGGTAAGCCGAGCATATGCAGCGTTAACTTGATCTACATAATCTGCGCGAATCTTGCCGTTTATGAGCAGTACGCTAAGATACAAAGCTAACATACTGACCATGTATCAACGTATATTCGAACACAAAAACTTGAGGATGCAGGGAATAGCGTAGAGAGAGATGGCGGGCAGGAGAAAGCCCTGTGGAGCGCCCGAAGAACTGAAAGCCGAAATAAGAGCAGTCCGGCCGAATTTGGTAGCCAATAGCCTTTGGATCCTAACAACTACAAACATTTTTCTGGCCACTGGCACTGTCATCGCAAATGGTATGTCCAAGAACACATTCTCGTCCAGGTCAGGAGTGTACAACACATTGTAACTACTAGTACATTGTACTCCATCGTTTCCTTTTCCTGCAGACTCAAGGAATAGGCCTCCCCGCACGGATGGCCTTCGCGGCTTCGCTCTGAGCTTCGTCTCGAAGGTAACGTCCGTAAATCTCTGCATAATACTCCTTATCCTGAATAATTTCTTATTAGCCGCGTTGACTGTCCGGATTGCAGCAGGTACTTACACTCTGCGTGTTCAACACGCTCTCCCGCTTCTCCACGAGCTCAGCATACTCTTTCCACTTCGGGCTCACACCCTCGCGAGTGAAGCCCCGATTCTCCGCAATGATATAGTCTCTCACAATCCAAGGCACGATGGCGATGTCGACCAAGCTGAACTCCTCTCCGAGGAAGTATGGTCCCTTGATCTTCTCCGTGAACGTCCTCAGAGCCTTGTTGAGCTCCTCTAACGCGTCCTTCTGCTTATCAGCCTCTTGCGCCTGCACAAGTTTCATTTGCCACGGGAGAATTGACTTCGAAACATAGTCGATCCAGATGCGTGCGTATGCTCTCTCCACAGGGTCGGTCGGTAGAACATGCGGCGTGTGGTTTGGGAACTCTTCTTCAAGTAACTCGGAAAGTATGAGTGACTCGTATAGGGCCTTGCCCTTGTATTCAATAGCGGGGACAAGACCCTTCGGGTTAATATCTACATCGAATAAAGTTAGACAGATCACTATTGGAGACGGGGGACCTCAAATTGCCTAGAAAGTGTTTCTCCTTTTTGTAAGGATTGACCTCTACATATTTGTATGGTATACCCTTCTCTTCGAGAGTGATCCACGTGCGCTGAACGAAGGGGCAGAACTGCCGCGTGAAGAGGGACCCAATCAGAATGGTACTTGCACCGAAATAGAGAATCAACGCACCCAGCCCGCGTAGAACACCAAGGCCTGTGACTCCTGATGTTTCTTGACCGTCTTCGCCGCAAGTCCTGTAGCTACGGGATGGATATGTTGATCTGGTACACCTGACATTGCGATGTTGGGACGATGTGTGCTGGTACACCTTCGTGAGACTCTGGATTAAGATACACGCAGTGCAGTATATATAACCAAAACATCCGACGTTTAGTCAGCGACTGGTAGCGTCATTGCTGACTGATACTTTCTATACACAGCAAACTCTCTCGCAATCGATGACGTTGTCGTCTTTCAGTTTTTTGTGGATGCGGACTCCCAGGAAAGGAAGGTCTCGTATTCCCCTCATGTAGACACCCAGTCACACTTGTCCAAATTATCAACGAAGACCAATAGATCGACGCTCTTTGTCATTAAACATTAATTCTCCACAACACATGCCTATAATCTCGCAACCATTCTTAAACGAGCATCTCAGCAAGGGCTCTCAACCTATACCGCGACGAGAACTGTCAGAACTGATAAACAGGCTTATAAACACGATGTACTCACTGCAAGGCAATGGGACCACCGGGAAACACAGGCTTTGGTGCAGGGCGGTTTTGGCAGTCAGCAGGGATCTGGCTTGTGAGCCCAGAGCAGCGCAAATCGATGATGCGCTTGCCGATAGTAGTAGGGGTCTTGATACTACATCATGCGGAGTAGAAGCGTGAGTGATAAGCTGGGCAAGATTTGTCTTGGTATACTCACGAGAGAGGAATGTGGCCGAGCAGACCGCCAACAGGCTTAGGAGCAGCGTCGTTGTTGAAACAATCCGCTGGGATAGTAGCAGGATCGCCAGAGCAGTGGAGATTGATAATACGTTTCGCGTTCCTAAGTCTGATGCAAAATACAATACAATCAATATCGGGTCCATTCTTGAATCTGATACTATAGTGCTTACTGCAAGACGGTGTTCCCAGACAAGTCCGGAGGGTGCTGATGGTTCGCGTCGAAGCATTCTGCTGGCCAGTTGGTGATGGGACCCAAGCAGTGACTATCGAGGACACGCTTGGCCATCCTCAAGTCGCGACGGGCAACAGTTGGCAGCCTGTTGATAGGGACACCAATCCTGAATGGCCTGCCGTTTGGTCCCACAGGTCTGTATAATATTAAGTTCAGCTGCTGCAAACAACGAGGTAGCAGGGAGACTACACGCACAGCAGTGGGTTTGACAAAGCCGGTAGGACGGCAATGGCCATGACGAGGACGAACGCAACGATAGTCGTGACAGCGCGCATTATGGCGAGGATAGTCGTAAGTTGAAAGAAAGAGTAGAGGGGCTAATGTAAGTTCGTGACAAAAAGTGGTCTTCGAAGAAGAAAAAGTCGGGCTGATAGTAACATCATTAGCATTGAGTATTATTGGCACTACGAGGGGTAGGTACTTACCAACCAGTACCGCGACTTGAATGGGCAGGCTAAGAAGAACGAAAAAGGCCAGCTGAAGAACTGTCCTCTGCTCTCAGGCCTTATATATTGGTATTCCTGAGACATAAACTGCACGTTGCTCGCCGACTTCATCGCAATTAGGCCTGAAACAGTACAGAAAGTATCGCCCCAGAAACGCGTCACTGATGCGCCCAGGACAATTTGTACCAGAGCGTACTAGGCCGCCCGCGTTCATCAATCGACGAATTTTAGACTATGGAAAGAGGCCGAAGTGCACTGCAGATATCGTGCACAGCATCACGTACTACGTACGTGCATGGCTAGTGAAACGACTATGAGTGAAGTGAGTATACTTCGTCATTCGGGAGGTAGAGCACAACGGTTCAGACGCACCTTTGTGGGCATGATAGTGAACCAATGAAGGTCACACTTGCATCGAGGTCTCTCCTGAGTACGCAAAGTAATATGTGGATGAGGTACAGGCAACCTCTTGGGTACAGCCTGAGAGGCTGAGGTAGGTACAGGTCCGACTTGAAGGAGGACGGGGCGATCCCGATTTCCGATTTCCGATCACGATCAAGATGCGGACTAACGCTCAAACTGAACTCCTTCAAGTTCTCCTGCCAGTGCAAGTTTGGTCATCGCCACTTACAGAGGCTACATATTGTAAGCACACTAGTCACAACATCACATAGAATAAGCACTGATAAGCCCCCGTTAGGTCACCATACTCTTGAAATTAACACCCCAAATAGGGGCCTTCACTCGTTCAAGTTTGAACGTGACGGTGCACTCCCGCCTTGCGGTGCTGAAACAAACTCGGTCGGCGATAGCTAGTGTTGCTACAACACCCTCGACGCTATCGACTCCAATTGCTATGTCCGAATCAACCACTAGTCATGCTGAGTCTAGTATTGCCTCGGCGGCGGAGGCGCCAGTTAAGCCAGCCGAGTCTCAGGCTCCTCTGACCATGCAAATCGTCGTGCGGCGAGATCTACTCGAGGTAAGATTTATCTCAGCATACACTCTCTGAAGAGTATCATAACACACAATTGAATGTCAGGTTGAGGGCTGGGGCGTTGGCCCTCTCATGGCTCAAGTGGCCCATGCGACAGCTGCTGTAAGTACCGATTTTAATGCACTCTCAAGTCTGCATCGAGGAGCTGAGACTATGCCGCAGGTGCTGCATGAAACTCGAGAGCGCGCAGAAACTGTGGCGTACCTAGAAGATCTCACAAACATGCGGAAGGTGTGTACTATTCTTTCGCGGTACTGCTGAGCAGAATGAATCAACTCATGTACGATCTTCATGGCACAAAGGCTGTCTTGCAGGTGAGTCATATCCAAAGTAGCCTTATGCGAGCAAAGACACTAACAGCAGTCCAGACAGCTGATGAAGGTAGTCTGAGACGTCTTTCAGAACTACTACAATCCAGCAAACCGCCAATTCCACACCATCTATGGATAGAGCAGCCTGAGAATGTGCCTACGTGTATTGCGTTGGCACCGAATCGGCGCGAGAACAGAATCAAGAAGGCTCTCGATAAGTCTGGTGCCAGACTTTGGAAGGGTTGAACTGCGATGGGTCGTCTGTCCGCCGTGGTTAAATGTTAAACGGTCACCTCAACGAAGGCACAAGTACTGCGTATCGTGAGGAGTGCTCATCCTATTTGTCGATTTACTGACCTAGAACAAATTAGTGCCTGTAGCTCTTGGTGGCGTACCAGTATTGGTGGTTTGATGGCTACACAGTGATCATATTCCTACATACATTATTAATGGGATACAGCAATCAGTCTGGCAGCACCTCGTCCATGCACGGTGCGTGTCTTCATCGATAATCGGCGCAGCTGGTGTGCTAGGAGCTTTTCCTGGCGCACTTAATACATCTCGAGACTCATTCCGTCGTTGATCTCGTAATCGGCCAGTGTGATGTGATCCTTGTATATTGTGTACCTGTCATCGACCACACTCAGTCGACATTCTATGAGCTGAAGGGGACGTATATACCATTTCTTAAGCTGGATCTTCGACGCGTCGGTTCCAGTTTGGGCAGCGATGAGCTTCTTGAGATCGCCCACGGTATCGTCAGGGCTGCATTTCACACGAACTAAAGTCATCGGCTCTCTTAGCACACCAAGAATACCCAACTCTTTAGAGGCGCGTACCTTTGCGGCCAAGACGGTCATTTGCAATCACCTGTGTAATTATAAGAAGTGTGGCAAGCGTCGATAAGAAGTCATCTCATCAATCGGATAGCACAGAAGGTATGCTTACTTCTATGAGAGCCATCTGCACTGAATTTAAGGCTGTGAGTGAGGATGATGTAGTAGATCGACAAGCAGAACGAGATGGCAAGAAACAGAGCCTCAGATAGGACGCCACAGGCGCTCATTGCACCGACACGTCCACGTGATGTAAGCACGTGGAGGACGTGTTTTCCAGGCTTTTTGCGCCTTTTGCTCTTTTCTTCCAACCGTCAGCTACTACTGCACCCAGGAGAGAATTGATAAGTGAGTGAAAGATTGCTGAAGTTGCTACGTTAAATTTGCTAGACCATGGCCAGTTGTGTGAGCTGTAATGCCGTGGAAATAACTCGCCACAAAAACGCCCAGCCTTCAAACTATCTTCTCACAGAGTCAAATGGGCCAGAGATGCCGAAGGCAATGCATTGATAGTCCAGCCATATGTTTATTTGGTATGGTCAGCATATCATGAAACCGAGTAAAGTGGGTACATCTGTCATCAACTTGATTCACATATAAACACCTTACCTAACATCCTCTCATCTACAGGCTTTTCCCGCGGTTCCCACTTTACTGTGAACACTATCACATCTAGCATGTCACCCACGACCTCCGAGTACGAGTTCGAGCTTCCGTCGGTACGATGCAGTCACTGTGGACTGCCTCCAGCTCCTGGACGCGAGAAAGCGATGAAGCGCTGCGGTACCTGCTTGCTGGTGACATACTGTGTACGTCCATACCAGTCGGCGAAAGTCGTGTGGCGGTATGTCTTACCTCAACCTCCCGCATTGCAATAGTCCCCGAAGTGTCAGAAATCGCACCTCGACTACCATGCGGCGGTCTGCTACCCGCCGACCGCGGGAGACTCCTCCCGTTATACCGTGGCGTGGGGAGTATCGTTTGAGGATGGACGCATGCACTCACGCAACGGGATCGAATCGAATCGTTGCTTGTCCTCCTCCCAGACTCGTGGATGGGTATGTCCTGCTACGGAGCTCATTGGTGTTCCTCTGTATATTGCACCTGCGGACAATATGGACTACGCCACCAAGAAAGACCTCGAGAGCGTCTGCCATTACTTGATGATGGACCCAGATACTGGCTTTGCGCTGGACAGGTAAGCTACGCCACCTCAAGCTCTACATGGCGTGTACTCAATTCAAATAGCTGGTTATGTGATCCTCGACATAAAGCAACTCATGTCAGTTGGCACTCCCCTTGGATATCGTACTCCCTGGTACTGATTCCAGACAATTCGTACAGTACACTGCCTTTCATAATGGAAGGCATCCTCTCACACCAAATACTTTCGAGACAATCGTCGCCTTCCTCCAGATGGTCGTAGAAACAGTCTCTGGCCTGTCACCATCCAACGGCTGGTCGCCAATGCGATCCTTCTTGACGCCGGAGGCTTTCCAACTGTTCTCGATTCAATACTGGGATAAGCAGCAAAAGTCAGGACGCAATGGATGGGGCGAGTTAAGCCGTGCGTTGATGTAAAATTTAGATCTTCTCAAGCATTTCAACATAGTTGTATCGTTACATCATAGTTTTTTATTTCTATTCCATTCAATAACACATATTAGAATGCGTCACATAGTCAGGTATTCCAAGAGTAGCGATGTAGAGAGGTTCAGACGCCATCATCTATCGTCTACCAGAACTCGTCTTCCGCGAGGAGTGTCTCCCAAAGGCTATCCTCATCCTTCGACCAATCCTCGGCAGGGAGTTTCTCGAAGTTGGTAAAGTTCTGCGCGGTGATGTAGGACTGTGTCCCATAATCAGCTTAACCGCAAAAAATGAGGTCACGATGGAAGACGTACGAATTCCCACTCCTGGTTGGCGTAGTACGAGAAGATCTCGCGATTCTGGAGTGGCGGGAAGTTGACCAGTCTCCCGCCGAACTCAAGCGACTCGTTGTTCAGCCAGGTCACGTACTGTCTCTCGAGAGCTGCGATAGATATCAGTTTCCTGAGAGCAGCAGATTTTCACAGGAAACAAAGACGAACCTTGAGATGGACCTGTGCCGTACAATCCACGGAAGTTGTTCCAGCGCGAAGAGTTGTACTGCCTCCAGAGCTCAGCTTCATTGGGGATACGAGCGGTTCCAGACCAGATCTTGGCAAGTCCGTACGATTGCCACTTTCCAGCAGTCCATGGACGAACTGGTTACGCGAAATATGAGCGACTCAACTCGGCAGGTAGACACTATCCGAGACTCACCAGTAGTAAAAGCCAAGGTCGGGTCAGGAATATAGTTACCAGTCCAGTGGACCTTTGGCCAGGTGTTTGAACCAAAGACGTCTGAGGGTGGCTTGGCAAATGACTCGGACTCAGGAGGGTTACCAGGGATGCTAAGTTATTCGACATGAGTATTATTAGTACGACCAGTAGTACGCTTACGACTTACGTCTCAAGGGCCTTCAGCAAGAAGGGGTTCGCACGATTATATCCCGTAGCAAGGATAATCTGAGTTCATACGTAAATGAGAACTGAATGTAACGTCATAGCCTAACATAACGCACCTCGTCGAAGCCAGTAAGAGTGGTGCCATTCTTGAGCTTAATGTTGCCGTTCTTGATGCCATGCTTGAGGGACTCGAGACGTTCGAACTTCTCGATCTCCCCGATGAACTTGGTCTCCTTGGGGAAACGACGGAACGAACGACGTTGGAAGGGGTGCAGCTTATCCCAGTCGTAGTTCTGTGGCAAATATATCAATGCAAATACTTACAGGGGATATCGCAAACAACCTGCCTTGTGGCTAGCGTACACATTCTTAGCATAAGGTGCGAGGTCGCGAGCGATTTCAGAGCCGGAGGTACCAACACCAATGACAAGAACATTCTTTCCAGAGTAACCCTCAGGATTTCTGTAAACCCTGGAGTGGTACACGCTGAAACCGGAAGGCGAGCTCGAGTCGGTGACCTTACTCCATTGCAGGAGGCCGTCAATTTCAGGGACGTGAGGCGAGTTGTAAGGTCCGGAGCCGACAACAACAGCGTCGAACTCTTCTTGCCAGTAAGTAGCCTTCAGACGGTCTGGTTCCTCGAGATGTTTGAGGTGGCGGAGGGTTAGTACCCACTTCGAGCCGACCTTCTCGAAGTCCTCGACACGAGTGGAATAAGAGTGAATAGATGAGTTGTCGTTGGAGTTCAGGTTTTTGAGGGTAGCGTAGGCGCGAACGTGGGCGCCGATCCTGTGAGCACTGATAACCCATGTCTGAAAGACAAAGCTACTGTCAGAATCACACTATGGGCATCAAATGTGGGGACGTACGTGGTCAGGAGGGTAAGGGACCTCTTCCAATGCTGTGATAACGGCTGGAGAGTTGGTGTGAAGGCTGTTCCAGATAGAACGAGGCTGCCAGTGCTCCCTCCATCGCTGGTCCAAGGTCAGACCGTGGTCACCGTTCCTGTAGTATACAGTGGAGGGGAAATGCTTTGGAAGCCATGGCTTCTGGTCAATAGGTGTGTCGCTATTTATAACAATGAGAAACGATCAATTGATGAGAGTCGGGTGACATACGGATACGACTCTCGGACTGGAACTTCCTCAGAGTAAAGCCAGTTTCCTCCAGGTCCTGGCGCCCGGTCGAAGAGACGGACGGTAAAGTTGTGCTCAGCCAAGGCAGCTGCAGCTTGCAAGCCGGCAGGTCCTAAGGAACGTGAATCAGCTTTCGTTCACATGTTTGACAAGTGTATGTCCAATATTCTCACCAGCACCGATGACAGCCACCCGTTTAATAGTGTTGTTGAAGACCGTCCATCTGGTAGGGTCGTGTTGGAATCGAGGCGTCGAGTGTTCGTGAGAAGAACCGAGAACAACTTGGCCAGCGAGTGCACTGGAGGCACCCACTGCCAGTACTGCCAAAGCTAGGAGTTGCATGGCTGCCAAACTTACTATCAATCGGCGTGTCGACGATATATGTATACTCTATCTCAATTACGCGATGATGGGTTCGAATTGTGTGACGTGCTGCAACATGAATGTGCCAGTGGCTTGTTGGCTGGATCGCGTTCGTCAGATGTCGAGTGCCAGCTGGTAAAGCACGAAGGCAAGCGCGTGTGTTACTAATCGGCCTTAGTACGCGTCGTTAACACAATGACCAGGAGCTCAGGGTGGCTCACTTACTCGTGTTTACTCAGGGCGGTATTGCTCCGCCACAAATCAATATTCGGCGGGGCTGCAGTCTTTGAGAAATTCCTGTGGGTGATGTTGGTACTTTGGACACTTGCTAATTTCTGAAGTCTCGCGATTAGATGGTTCGCTATCTTCAAAGTTTATCTGAGGAATGTATGATCTTCAACCAGCTCACGTCTCTCAATCCGCTATCCACAGCTGGATATTTGAGACACGTACATTAGCTGGGCGCAAGAATAACGCCTTACCGACGAGTTGCAGCATTGCCGGAATGTACGCACGACGGCTGACATGTCATGATTGTTTACCTATAAGTAGCTGACTGTAGAGAGCTAGAAATACAAGCTGAGTAATCAAACCATATGGTATCTTATTCTTCCTCCTTCAGACCCCATGTTGACCAGTGATCTGCATTCGCCGAGCCGTAGAGCTTGTAGCCCCAGGTGATGGCATAATGCTGGAGAACAAGTTCGAGTTCCTCAATCTCATCTAGCATTTCCAAATCCGATATCCTACTCGCACTACGTTAGCACAACATGTCTTGGGAGATGAATCTCCCGCCCATACCTTTCAAGCTCGTCAGAGCTGATAAAAGATCTCCTGATATCGCGCAATGTCCTAGCCTGAGAGGAAGTGAAGCCATGTTTCGCAAACCTCGTGGGAAGGCTCGCGACATTGGGATATGGTTCTACACCAGGTAACGTAACGTTCCTTGCCTTGATAACAAGGTTTGTGTGAGATGATAGGATGCTATCACGACTTGAGGACGAACCTTGAGGTTATTCAGCATCACTTGGCCGAATGCGTCGTTCAACCCGAACATTTCATACACTACCGCGCCGAGTACAGCATCAGAAGGTGCGAAAAAATCGGTGAACCATTGTATGAGGGCATCTGAGGCGTCAGGCGTCATGTACACCAAGACACACTCGAATATGAGCAGGGTAGGGAGGCTCGGAGAGAGAACAACGCCCGCTCCCGAGGCCGACGGTTCTGTGAGAGTCTTCAAGATGTTCGCAGGAGGTAGACGAAGGTCAGCCGGAAGTAGATGGTATACAGGTGAATGCAGCCCGGTGCCACCATCAACTTGATAGATACGTTCACTCAGTACGCAGACTTATACCAAGATGGAAGGATTGTGCACCTATCTTGACGTCTTCGGACTTCCCAAGTAATGAGCTGAGTTCCTTACTCTTCCTAATGGCCATTGCCTTCCTGGTAGTGTTTTCTGCGAAGTCGAGCTCAACATATCTAGCGACTTGTTGTGCTCTTGGACTGGACTGCCTGAAGTTCAACATATGTGAGGGAGTACAATGAATTTTGCATACGCCGCAATACAGATACGCACAGCAAGTCTCCAGAACCGAGTATCACTGCCTGCACCTAAGCTAACCATCTGACACTGCTTCCCTTCTGCACTTGAGAGATCCAGCCACTGGTATACGAGTTTGTCAATGCCTTCAGATCGCACATATGTGCCAATATTAATGAGAGGAGGTCTTGAGGGCTGTAGATGTCCTCCTCGAGGCAGTAAGGGCCTGACAAACGGATCAGAAAGATATCCTTTCTGAACGGCCGAGTACCGCGCAAGTATGGCGTCGGAGTCTGTTTGTCGTATCGCTGCGTCGCCTTCTGGATGTACGGACTGCATTCTACCCTCTAGAGGGCCCTGTCTTTGAGGAGGAAACATGAGTGTGATAGTTGTGGAAAAGTTGTTCGTGGTTGTGCGAGGTGGAAGAGAGAAAGCTCAAGTTTTGTAAGCGCCGCTCGGCTTCCTCTTGCTCATCCAAGTCGCTGCTCGCCAGACATCCACTTCCGGGATCCTGACCCCTTCCCTCCAAAACCTCAAAAACGATGTCAAATGGACAACAGCTACCTCTGGTTGCACCAGTGTTCCCGGCGGGAAAGGAGCCATTACCTCCTGGGTGGACGGAGGAAGACCGAGCTAACATGCTGCAAGCAAAGCAGTACCAAAACTGGATGCAGATGGGCATGGAGTCTTGTACCGCTAAGACAATAATAGCTGGAGTTGGTGGTATGTCTATCATGGCTGTGGCTTCACCTTCATAAGTGAGAATTTCGACCAAAAGCCCTTTAAATGACAGGTGTGGCTATCGGAGCCTTCTTCTCTCTAATGTCCTCCTCGTTCGCATACGAGGATCCGCTCATGCGGAATAACCTGTCGAGAACACAAAAGGCATCCGAAATATTCAAAGAAATGGGGAGGGGGATGTGGCGGAGTGGAAAGGGCTTCGGAAAGGTCGGCGCGCTCTTCGCTGGCATCGAGTGCGTGATAGAGTCGGTGAGTCCAGCATATTTTGCTCGAAGATTCATGATGCCCATATGTGTCTTCTCCCTCTGCTCAGTATCGAGCCAAGAACGATATGGTCAACCCCGTTGCAGCTGGTTTCGTAGCGGGTGGTATTCTTGCGCGGAACGCCGGACCTCGGGCAGTGGTTGGCGGTGGCATCGCATTTGCAGCATTTTCTGGGGCGATAGATCTCTTCTTACGACGAGAAACAGCCGAGTACGTCCTTATATTCTTTCAACGAGTGCATATACCTAACTTTCCGTCAGCGAGGATTAATAGGGAGATTGCCACATTATCATCTAGACGCTATTTTATTGTATACCAAGGTACTGTATCATCATATAATCCCTCTCGCAATGCTATCATCTGCACTACTCCTCCTCTACCCATGAAGCTGGTCTGTTGGCCACATTTCCAATACCACTAGCATCTCCTGCCTGGTAATCACAGCTCGCCTCATACACCGCCACCCATCGCCACCCCTTCCTGCGCCAATTTCCGTATATCTACCAAGACAGATATCCACGCTTTGGGCGCTGCAAGCTATATAACAGATCATTGTTTAAGTCACGCTGTTGATACATGAGGCCTGTGCATACTCTTAGTAGCTGTGGTCTAGTGGAACCGCTGTGGATGCCTATTTTCTATCGGCCATCCCCCGTTGACTCGTAGGCCTGTCCTTGTTCTGCTCACGATAGTTAAATACCCGTTCAGTCTGTGTTGCTCCTTTCATCCCAACTGCCCCCTCCGCCAACCCACTGCCCATTCACCTTTGTACAGACTTCGTTGTGAGCACTAGCATGCCCGGGAAACACTCGCCGTTTTGGTTCTACCCAATTTCTGACGAGGACGATGGTGCGTGCTATCAAGTACTTACGCTACAGTGTTACCTCACAACCATTCCTTCCAACAGTCCCAGTCATCGACAACCAATACAGGTTATCCACGATGCTGTCCCAAATCGTGATGACTCACATCGGGCTCATCTACGCATGGATGGTTTGTCACAGTCTACTTCCATAAGTCCCAGCAGGCAATTTAATGGACCAATGGCCACATTATGTAGACTTACGTACCATTCCCCTGCGATCCAGTCAACGCCGGCATAATCTCTGTGATCTTGCAGCTGGTCCTCTGGTCAGATACAACCCCAGGCGACGTCCTCTCCAGAGCAGACCGTGCCGCCACAAGGAAGTTCAT